>SPJY01022970.1:0-217245 GCA_005191435.1 Raddia distichophylla
GCTCAACGATGCTCACATATGGCCTATGTGCCAGACTTTTGTACTTTGCGCCTAAATGACCGTACTTTGATGTAATAATTGAATCTTTAATGATGATGGCTGTGATCCAAATTCCGTAATCTGTGTGTACTAGCTACTAATCCAGCGAATAGTATAGGTAAAGCACAGTAGGAGCCCGACTTCATTTTGCTAATCCTGACAAAGATGTTATCAGAGCCTAGGTTGTAGGACACAACCTAGGTAGACTGGAAACTCTTCGGAATCTATTTTACTATAAACTATAATTTTTAAAAATCTTTAAAACTCTCCTCATGTATTTTTTTCTTGTCTAACACTCTTAGTTATACTTTACCTCATTCTTTTCCCTCATATCATATTCTTCCTTTTAATAAAGCAGGTGTTTCTAAAATTCTTTCCTGATTGAAAAATGTTTGGTAAGCCCCTTCTTCACTTGAGTCCTGTAGCTTTTAGATGTAAGCAAATAAGATGAATTAAGAACCTAAGTCCGTAGGACCATCACAATATAACCGAATTAGATGATGTTGAATTTTCTAATTGGAATTTGAGATAGTCCGTATACCTAGTCATGCTGCTGTCACTCTTATGTTTCCGAACCATGTGCTTCTTCCCTGTGATTGTATTAGTGTGTTGTTATTTGTGTGCTGATGATATACTTCCCCATTAGTACCATGCCCTTCTACCCTTTTCTCATCTTATTTATGACCCTTGCTCACATGGTGGACACCCGTAGTGGAGCTAATGCGGATCGTGGTATGCATAAAGGATTGATACTGAAGGGAAACACGGGATTGCTACGCTAGCAACAAATCAAAATTCTACCGTAGAAACCCAGTAACACCTTACATGTAATTGACCATAGATCAATATTACCTTACAACGCGCAGTGCAGCGGAAGATGCATCGATAAAGCCGGTACACCAATCTGCATGTAGTCGTACGAAAGTATTCGTTCATGATGATCCCATCGCCTCCTCCTTGCTAGTCAGCATTGATCCACGAGGTGCGTCACGGCTGATCCCCGTGCCATGGTCGCCGTCGACGAGCTTTACGAGCTCGCCGGGATTCGCGACCTTTCCGTGCAGTCTGATTTCAAACTGACGTCCCGGCCACATCCAGGCTCCGTTATCGACGTTCTACCACTCGTTAGAAAGCTAACAAAATTATCTTTCCAACGCTTCTAGTCTCGCCCCGAAATTAATTCTGGATCAACGAAAATTGACGAAACAACATTGCGGCTAGAATCTGTACGTGAGCAAATTTTGTCTCCTTCTCAGGTTCACATCGACTAGCGCCACAAGGTGTAGCGCCTCTACGGTATCCACACATGCAGGGATTACAATATGTCCATGCATGGTGTTCTAGCACCGACACATAGACGCCTGGAAGAGATGATGGATAGGGTTTGGTGGAGATGGAAAACTTGCGCGCAGACTTTCTTTTATATAGCACACACTATTGGGCCCTCTACGCTAGAGGCCTAATTAGGTACAGGTCCACATGTTATTTAGTCCGCGTTATAAATAAGCCCACATCATATGCGACTCATAATTTTCATTGGGCATATCCCAATAGCTCACACTTTCACAATGAACAGTTATGCAATTACAATTCCCAATCCCCTTAAGTGTGTGACCCTGTAGGTTCATGTGCAAGTCGGTAGTGGACCCGGAACAGATTTTCTAATCCACAGATCAACAGCGGCCCCTAGTAGAATGTATTGACCCTCGAACGCACAGAATGCAACGCCGGCTGAACCTTTGATACACTCGTACATACCGATCCCTTTGCCACACGATACCAGGCAAAATCAAGGCGAGATGCGCGCTAAACTTGTTGATAACTCGACCATTTCACTCGTCAATGTAATGGATACACATAGATAATGTGATTCTTTAATCACATTGGCATGCCATGCACTTCCTTATCCATCCGCACCGACGGGCCCAGAGGTATCTCTACCGCTATCTAGGAGGGGCAAATTCCATCTTGATAATCACACCCTTGGCAATGTTTCATGGCATATCTAGTAGTCACCTTTATAACTATTAAGTTATGGTGTAGTGTTTGATGACACCAAAGCATGCGAGTACATATGTTGGGCATCCATGACGATCTCATGTCTAAGAACCATATAGGTGTACCACTCGAGACTATATGCTGATAGCACTTTAAGAGATAACGATCTCACAGCTTCTCGGAAGTGGGTATGTCCAACGACCCATGTTTTTCAACATGTGTCCATATTATTGATTTGATATCTCCATATCAGTGATCCGGTAACATGATTATCAATCAATACATATGTTGATCTTAGTATCATAATGGTTCAAGTTATGATACAATCAGAGACCCATTTAGAATAACATCGTATAGTGAAAGAGGTCCACGGACAAGTCGTACTTGTTGATCGATAGAGATAATGCTATTCAATTAACCAGAGGATAACAATTTATCTATCATAAACATAGAAGTGATATAGTCTTCTGCAAGACCATCTAACCTTCTCATCACTTATATTTTATCCATGTGCACCAGTACTTACCAACCGGATATCCAATATCCAATACTCATGTGCACCTTTCATGAAGGTTTGTGATAATATTTGTGTAGGTTGAAACCTTTTTCAGCTTTTGAACATCCATTAAGAATCGATTTAGAAACTAGTGTGTGATGTAACCTTTACATGTCACATTTTCTCACCTTCAAAGAACACATTCACTATACTTTATAAGTATCTTATAATGCTTCTTACCATCTAGTGATATTCACCTGGATTAGATTGATATCTGTATATTCGGTGACATTCACCTTGATGTACAAGACATGAAAACCCCTTCTTTGGCAATTATTAAGCTCATTAAGTATGTAATACTGAATCTTGCTCTCTAATGTCACATACATAGGAACAAATTCCCGGTTGAACCAATCGACACTATGTCAACATATAGGTTTAATCCAATTAGCCTTTCAGATCCATTGCTATAGACCCTAATAGCAAAATCATGGAATATTATTTCCGATCAACAATATGTCATACATATATAAGATCAGAAAATCAATGCTCTCCCACTTGCCCTTGATGAACTAGCCAACCAATTTGACTTTTCATCAAAACAAATATTCAACTCTGATATGCTTGTTTCAAAAACTTGCTTACTCTAGAACTTTATGGATCATCAAAATCTTGTTGCCATGTCAAGACACATTATCACTTAGGTCTCCACAAGAGAGAGCCATTTTGATATCCATATTGAATATCAAATATGCAATGCTAGCTAAGTGAATCCAGACTTCAACATGCAAACCAATCAAGTTATAAACTTAATTGTCACACATAGCTCGTCATAAATTCATCTTTCAGCCCCTTCACGGTTCATCATAAGTATTAAGCTCATCATAATCCGACAAGAATTGTCTTCCTATCATATAGGTGACAACAATCTATACTCTAGCAATTTTAGTAATTAATATAATTATGCAAAAAATTCAAAAAACCCATTTATAATTTTCTGTGAATAGAACCCAACTTACTATAAAATTTTCATGAGCATATGCATTCGTCATAGTTTTATCTCCTCGCTTATTGAAATTCTTTTTGTTATTTCCGTCCGGTAGATTCGAGTGACGAACGGAGATTTCTTGACGTTTCGAAGAAGTGTATCTATTGCACTCACAAAGGCAAGTTATCTAGATCCCGTGGATGTCACATCCACTACATGTTGGTATCCGCATTTTAAATTGTTACCTAGAACTTCATTATTGCACGTGTATATATTTAGGCTACGTAGATTTTGCTAATTCTAGTCATGTCATTGTTATATGTTATCGATCCCATTATATGATAGTGCTTGATTATCATGTTAAAACTGAACCTTGTAGCCACTTGTAATATATTTTTCTTAAAACCAATCCTTTGATTATAGAAGGTAGTTGCTTAGCTGCTTGGGAATGGGACATATTATCATCATTCAAAACATCTTTCGGTTGGCTTGGACTAGCCATTGGTATTTGAAATTAAATAATTAAAATCTATGTGGTGTGTGTAGACTCAGGGTGAAGTGATTAGTATATAGCATGGGGTCGTGGATCCTCGCTACAGGCATGTAGTATGTGGTGTATAACTGCCTCGTCAATAGGGTTGGCTATGACTTGTGAGGATTCCAAGGCTTGTAGACCACTCCTGTTGGGCGACTTGTGGGTGCGATGGTAATGTCGTTGGGTGTGTACATATGCCTCGACAATATGGGTTGCTATGACTTGGGAGGATTGCAAGGCCGGAGCACTCTTGTTGGACGACGTGTGTGTGGGGCGATAGTGAAGGAAGCACTGTGTGTGTAGTAATCACCCCGAGTTCCCCTAACCCTAAGGACCGACTCTTTGTGACTATCTCGCCCTAGACTTATAGTACATTCTTGGATGCGGATAATGGTAACGCCCTAGTTCGCTACTCGGAGAAACTGGTTTGGATTCGTCTTCCTACATAAGAGGTGGTTCACATCTCGTGAGGTGAATCCGATGTAGGTAGGTCACTTAGAGTGTGCGGGCCCAGATTAGGGGACCCAGGAAGTAGCTTTGTTCTATTCTCTATATTATTGGGAATACAGTCCCAGTGGTAAAGTGTACACACTCTGTAGAGTTTTAGCCAAACTGGTTTGGTTTTGTCATTCCCGAGTGGTGATGCTCGGTAGGGTTTTTTTGTATGTTACTAATGGTGAAGCTCGGTGTGGTTCTAGGTATTCCGAGCGGTGAAACTCGTGGTATGAAAATACGTTCTTGATTAGATGAATCTCATGTGTTAACTAATTTATGAATCTGCTTTGTTTTAATTTTTGAAAACTAATAAGTTAGGAATTTATGTTGGGCAAAAATAATCACCATGTCCCATTGTTCCTGCATTACATTTTAAGGATGATAGCTTGTTGAGTTTTCACGTACTCACCCCGCCTTTCATGCGGGCTGCTCATTCCAACGAGCAGGTTGTAGCCAGAAGAATTTTTATTCAGAACGGGAGTTTGAGAAGATGAGTTTTCAAGAGAGCGATTTGAGCTATGGAATTCAAGACGAAGGCTATTCTGACGTCTAGGAGTGCGTCTTTACAGTTTTGCTCGTGGAGTTTATTTGGGTCTTCATTGTTTATCAGTTGTACTTTCTTTCATCTAAAATCTTCTGCTTTTATAGGGCTGTTGAGCCAAAACTATGGTATTATTGCCATGTTTGTAAGCTCTCTGAAGCAATAAAGTTTATTCGTTATATGGTTATGATGCAATAGCTGTATATATGTGTGTTCTACCTACTTGATCCAGGGAATAGAATAGGTAAAGCACAGAGGGGACTTGACTCCATTTTCAGGTCCTTAAATTTTGCATCCCTTGCGGGTTGTGTCTTAGACCGCTGTGGTGCCCCTCCGCCTTGCATCCCTACCACAATCCACCCCTCACCTTTCCTGTCCTTTCATCGGTGATCACCAGAGCACCTCCCTGATCTCGCTGTGCCACCGCTACAGCCCTCCTCGGTCTTGGCCAAGCTTCGGTAAAGTCTCCCCAGGCCCCCAATCCCACTCTCAGAGCACCGTCACCCCAGCCCCGGCCACCCCTCGCTGTCGACGAGCTCAACTCCACTGGTTCCTCTCCATTCCCCTCTCTCTCTCACTGTGACGCGAGCGCCACATGCTAGCTTCTGCCTACACCCGTTGTGCACATCTCCACTCGCTAATGATACGGCCCAGCTCTAGCTCTGTTGGCCCAACTTCCTGTCCAAAATCCTTTTTCAATTTTAACTCCTCAAATGTTTTCCCATTTTTATTTAATATCTAGATTCATCCATAAATCATGCAAAAAATTCCTAAAAATCTTTAATTCAAATTAGAATTTTATAAAAATATAAAATACCACTTCCTAGTCATAAAATTTAAAAAATAAAATGCTTTTCCTGTTAAAATAGATAAGGCTGTAGGTTGTTGGTTCTGGATAGCTTTCTTTTGCCGGTACTTCAGATCGTCATCTGTTGCCGTGCATTGAGGTGTTTGTTGGTGTTTGTTGTAACAAACTGTAATCTGATCTATATATATGAACAAGAGTCTAGCTGGCTGCTTTGAGCCGCAACATTCTTTTTCACATGGTATCAGAGCTCTGGTTGTCACCATGACGACGGAGTTTAACTCATCCTCTTCCACCCTGAACGTCTCCACTTCACCATCACGGTCTGCAGGCTCCATGTCTTCACAGTCTGCAGGCTCCATGGCGCCGTCGTCGTCTGCAGCGACCGCGGCCCCTTCTTTCAGCCACTTCATCACGGTGAAGTTGAGCCAGGAGAATCATCTCCTTTGGAAGGCACAGGTAGTGCCTTACCTACGGAGCCAGAAGCTGTTCGGCTACGTAAATGGATCTATTAAGGAACCTCCCATGTTCCTGACCACCGGTGCAAGTGATGAAGCACAGCAGGTTGAAAATCCTGCATATGAAAGCCGGTATCAGCAAGATCAGCTGGTACTCAGTGCACTCCTCTCATCTATGACTGAGGGGATTTTGGGTCAAGTTGTCTTCCTCTCCACATCCGCAGAAGTGTGGGCTGCTCTTGAAGACATGTTTGCATCACAGACCCGTGGGAGATCGATGCAGATCAGAATCCAACTAGCAAACCTCAAGAAGAAGGAGCTCTCTATGGCGGCTTACTTCCAACAAGCAAAGAACCTGGCAGATCAATTGGCATCGTCAGGTCGTGCTATGCATGAGGAAGAATTGGTGTCCTACATCCTCACTGGCTTGGGACCAGAATATGAATCAGTGGTAACATCTGTATCCACTAGGTCTGAACCCATTAGTGTAAATGAGTTGTTTTCTCATCTCATCAGCTTTGATCTTCGGCATGAGCGCAATGAGGGAGCTCACAATATCACTGTGTCTGCAAACAATGCTGGTCGCTTCGGCGAAGGACGTGGTGGAGGCCATGGTGGTTTCCACCGTGGTGGAGGAGGACGCGGCAGTGGCAGAAATCCAAACTACGGGCGCGGAAATGGAGGATCACGTCCGGTTTGTCAGCTCTGTGGAAAGCCAGGACATGAAGCATTGAGATGTCATCACCATTTCAATCCGGCTCTCCAACCAGAAGAACGTCAGCCCTCTGCTGCAGCAGCAACTTCATACAAGGTAGATCAAAACTGGTACGTCGACTCTGGAGCTACAGATCATCTTACCAGTGATCTAGACCGTCTCACTTTTCGGGAGAGATACAAGGGTGCAGATCAAGTCCAAGTCGCAAACGGTTCAGGTTTGAACATCTCAAACATTGGTCATTCTATGATTGTTGGTAGATGTGAGGACCCGAAAATGGAGTCGAGTCCCCTCTGTGCTTTACATGTTCTAGTCCCTGGATCAAGTAGCTAGAACACACAGATATACAGCTCTTGGATCATAACCATTCAACAAATAAACTTTATTGCATCAGAGTGCTTGCAAACATGGCAAATAGTACCATAGTTTTGGCTCAACAGCCTTACAAAAGCGGGAGTCTTTAGATATGAACAAAGTACAACTGATAAACAATGAAAACCCAAATAAATCCATAGGCAAAACTGTAGAGGCGCACTCCTAGAAATCTGGATAGCCTTCGTCTTGGACTCCAAAGGTAAAATCGCTCTCTTGAAAACTCATCTTGTCAAACTCCCCTTCTGAATAAAGATTCTTCTGGCTGCAATCTGTTCGTTGGAATGAGCAGCCCGCATGAAAGGCGGGGTGAGTACGCGAATACTCAACAAGCTATCGTCCTTACAATGTAATGTAGGAACAATAGGATAGGGTGATTATTTTTACCCAACATAAATTTCTAACTTATCTGTTTTCAAAGTTTAAAAACAAAGCAGATTCATAAATTAGCTAACCCATGAGATTCATCTGATCCAGAACGTATTTTCGTGTCACGAGCTTTACCTCTCGGAATACCCGGAACCACACCTAGAACCACATCGAACTTCACTACTCAGAACACTTAGAACACATTGAGCTTCACCACTCGGAATACCCCAAAAACTCCGCCGAGCATCACCACTCAAGTATCATAAAACCACACCAGTTCTCAACAACCCGTTTTAAAGAAAACAGTGGGACTACCATTGTGAGATCCTCCTTGCTGCTCGTGACCGTGAGCACGGCTGTCGTGACAGTTTAACTAACTCTGCAGAGTGTGTACACTTTACCCCTGGAACCGTATTCCCAGTAAACTGGTGAACAGAACAAAGCCACTACCCGGATCCACTAGCTTGGGCTCGCACACTCGGAGTGCCCCACCGACATCGGAATCACCTCACGAGACGTGAATCATCCCTTATGTTGGAAGACGAACCCAAACTAGTTTCTTCGATCAGCGAACTAGGGCATTACCACTATCCGCATCCAGGGCTATACTGTAAGGCGAGGGCGAAATAGTCACAAAGAGTCGGTCCTTAGGGGACTCAGGGCAATCACTACACTCGCAGTGCTTCCTTCACTGTCGTCCCATACACGCATCGCCGCATAAGAGTGCTCTATCGTCCTTGGAGTCCACACAAGTCATAGCCACCCTTATCGTCGAAGCGTATGTACACACCCAATGGCATTATGCCACACCCGCAAGTCGCCCAATAGGAGTGGTCTACCGGCCTTGGAATCCACACAAGTCATAGCCACCCCTATTGTCAAGGCAGGTATACACCACATACGCAAATACACACGGTGCATGCTTCACCACATGTCTGGTTGTAGCAGGGATCCACGACCCCTCACTACCTATCACATCACCCTGAGTCGACACACGCCACTTAGATTTTAGTTGTTTAATTTTAAATACCAAATGACCAATCCAAGCCCTGATAGCAGTTTTGAATAGTGATGATTGCTATGTCCCAATTCCCAAGCAATTGATCTGCCCTTCTATAACCAAAGGTATGGCCTAAAAGGTATTACAAATGGCTACAAGGTATGGTTTTAACATAATAATCAAGTACTACCATGTAATGGATTCGATAATGCCAATCAAGTACATACTTAAAACTATCCAAATATTCTTAGCCCAACTACATTTATATAGATGCAACAGTAACGTTCTAGCCGACATCTCAAAAATATGGGTAACGGCATGTTGTGGATGTGACACCCACGAGTTCTAGATAACTTGCCTCATAGAGCACAACAGACACCCATCCCTGAAACGTCAGTAGATTTCCCTCTGGCGCTCGGATCTATCGCATACGAAAAATGACATAATAAATACACTGCTAAAAATGTAGAAAATATGTGTGCACATGCATATGAAAAGATTACAGTAGGTACTAATATGTTCAAAGGTAATTATAAAATTAGTTTTGTAATTTTTGCAAACAAACATTGATTACCATAATTGCTAAAGTACTTGTTAAACAATAATTCATGGATAAGGCCTTGTTTGTTTTAGATTAAATTAAATTAAATTAAATTAAATGAAAATTTGTTATTTTTGTATAAACCAAATGATGTAATGTTTTGTAGTCATTCTTGTCGGTTTTTAATAGTTCTTCTTAAAGTTTGTAAAATATTTTATTCATAATTTTTTGAACTCGTTAAAACGTATTTTAAGGGGTCACAAATTTGCTACAGTAAAACACAACTCAACATTTATCTGAAACAAACAAGGCCTAAAACATTATGTACATATATAGTACTAAAATTGGCAGTAAAATACTAAACAGTTTCAGGGACATAGAAAAATTAGTTTCATAATTTTCTGATCCACTGAGAATATTTGACAAATATTTCAATCTAGAGTAATTCTGGAAAATACTGAAATTTGGTAAAATGATTTTTTAAATATCGGAAACTTTCTTTACAAACACCTAGTCATCCTCAACAACAACTCAGCGATGCACTAAACAACTTTGTATTGTATTAATGTGTAAGGATCCTAAGCTGAGAGGGGGGTGAATCGGCTCTTTTCAAGTTTTAATTCTATCGATTCTAATTGCGGAGGCGATTACAATGAAGCACAAGCGTCTACTAGGAGGCTCGATGACACTCACATGCAAACGATTGAATCAGTGTACGGAAGTGAATAAGTGAGGCAAGGAGACGCAAACCGAGTTTTTTACCGAAGTTCGGTGCTCAACACATGAGCACCTACGTCTCCGTTGAGGAAACTTCTCACACAGAGAAGTCGGGACTCTTTCGTCCCTAACCCTCAATCCACTCGTGGTAGCTCTTCACCAACACATGGTAGGCGAGCTCCAAACCTTCACACGGAGGCGAGTTCTCTCACACGCGAGAGCTCCTCACACCCACGGCACCGACACACGGCACCGACCACCGACACACGGTGGATTTCACCTCAACACATGAGGTACCCCCAACACATGGAGGATTTGGATCCGACACACGGATACCTTGGCACCTCCGACACACGGAGATGGCCGCCGACACACGGCGGACTCGTGGCTTGCGGCACGGTTGATGTAGTCGTTCGATCGATGAAGCTCTTGGCGTGGCACAAATTTTTAATTACGCAAATTCCATGCATGATTTCATTTTTATAAAAATGAAGACGTTACAGTAGATCCAGCATTCCTCTTCATCTAAGAAATATTTTGCATGTGCCCCGCATAAACAAACATCTCCTTTCAGTCCAAAAGTTTGCTTCCGATAACAATGCATACTTTGAGTTTCATCCAACTTATTTTCTTATAAAGGATCGAACCACGATGAAGGTCCTTCTGCGGGGCAGGGCTGAAGAAGGTCTCTATACTCTTCCTCCATCCAAGGTCAAGCACAACAATAGAGTGGCTTTCCATGTCTCTAAAGATCAGTGGCCCAGAAGATTAGGTCACCCAGCGTCTAGTGTTATTCATTCAATTTTCGAGTCAAGTAGTCTTGAGAGTCCAAATAAAGACTCCTCAATCTGTGAGGCTTGTCAAAGGGCAAAAGCTCATCGTTTGCCGTTCAGTAGGTCAGGTCGAGTCACTCATTCTCCTCTCGAACTTGTGCACACTGATGTATGGGGCCGTGCCAAACCTTCAATAAATGGTTTTGAATATTATGTTAGCTTCATAGATGACTTCACCAGATTTACTTGGCTTTATCTCTTAAAATATAAATCTGATGTAGCTGCTACCTTTGTTCAGTTTCAAGTTCTGGTTGAACGTCAACTGAAACACAAGATACAAGCTGTCCAATCCGATGGAGGGGGTGAATTTATAAAACTCCAAAACCATTTCAAACAAACCGGTGTCATTCACTATATCTCTTGTCCTCATACTCAACAGCAAAATGGTGTTGCAGAGAGGAAACACCGTCATGTTGTTGAAACCGGTCTTGCTTTGTTGGCTCAATCATCCATGCCTATGAGATTCTGGGATGAAGCCTTTCTGACAGCAACCTACTTGATAAATCGCCTACCTAGCCAAATTCTCGGAAGCATTAGTCCTTTTGAGAAGCTTTATAAGCGTGCCCCTGATTATTCAATGCTTAGAACCTTTGGATGCCTCTATTTTCCAAACCTCCGGCCATATAACAGTCATAAACTATCATATCGCTCAACTCCCTGTGTGTTCATTGGCTATAGTGCTAATTACAAGGGCTACAAATGTCTTGACAAAAGCACTGGTCGAGTTTATTTGTCTCGTGATGTTGTGTTTGACGAGAATATTTTTCCTTTTGCCACTGAATCCACTCGTCCAGAAACCACAGCACCCTCATACACTGAGACTACACTTCTTGTTCCTATTCAGCTTGCCGTGCCGTACTCATCAACAGTATTATGACAATGCTAGAGATAATCTTCCTGCTATTGCTACTAACGCATCAAATGAGACATCTTCTGCAGGTTCAGAGAATGTTATTACGCAGCTTTCAGAAGCAGCGATACAAGTTTTGGTGTTCCTGACTCTCTGTCACCCGAACCTCCTGTGATTTCTCAAGATAATGTATCTACTCCACATCATCCTATGCGCACTCGTCTCAGGGACAACATTCAGCAACCCAAGGTGTATACTGATGGCACAATCAGATATTCCGCACAAAGTAAAGCATTTGCTGCTGAACCGGTGTCTCATGTGCAAGCTCTCCATGATCCTAAATGGTCTGCTGCTATGCAGGTAGAGTTTCAGGCATTACAACAAAACAACACCTAGTCTCTAGTACCAAGAACTCACAGCAAAAATGTGGTGGATTGCAAATGGATATTCAAAACCAAGTACAGACCGGATGGCACTGTGGACAAATACAAAGCCAGGCTTGTTGCTCGAGATTTTTAGCCAACGGCCTGGAGTTGATTATACGGACACTTTTAGTCCGGTTGTCAAACCAACTACAGTCCGTACTGTATTATCCATTGCCGTTGCCAGGGGGTGGAAGATGCGTCAGATTGATATTAACAATGCTTTTCTTCATGGCATGCTTCAGGAGGAAGTGTACATGCATCAACCTCCTGGCTTTGTTGATCAAGGCCGGCCAGATCATGTTTGTAAGCTACACAAGTCCTTGTATGGATTAAAATAGGCTCCAAGGGCGTGGTATGCTAAACTCAGTTCCAAGCTGCAATCTCTTGGTTTTGTTCCATCTAAAACCGACACATCATTGTTTGTGTTTAACCAAGGTACTACTTTAGTCTACATGTTGGTGTATGTAGATGACATAATAATAGTGAGCTCTACTGATGGTGTTGCTGATAAGTTGGTTCAGAAGCTGGCTCAGGTTTTTCCACTTAAAGACATGGGAGATCTTGGTTACTTGGCATTGAGGTACATAATATCAGAGATGGGATTTTACTGTCACAACAGAAGTACGCTAGTGATATTTTGAGTCGGGTGAATATGAGAACCTGTAAACCAGTAACTACGCCCATGTCTGTGTCAGAGAAGCTGTCTCGTGAAATTGGAACAAGGCTTTCTGAGGATGGAGTGACAAAATATCGAAGTACAGTGGGTGCTTTGCCATATCTCACCATGACAAGGCCTGACATTTCTTTCGCAGTAAACAGAGTTTGCCAGTTTATGCAGGAGCCCACAGATGTGCATTGGAGTGCTATGAAGAGAATACTATGGTATGTTAAGGGCACCAGTGAAATGGGCTTAAAGATTTTGAAGTCAAAAGAGGAGCTTCTCAGCGCGTTTTCAGATGCTGATTGGGGAGGTTGCCCGGATGACAGAAGGTCAACGAGTGGTTTTGCTGTGTTTATAGGACCAAATCTAGTCTCCTGGAGTGCTCGCAAACAACAAACGGTGTCACGGTCGAGCACTAAGGCAGAGTATAAGTCCTTAGCTAATGCCACAGCAGAATTGATTTGGTTAAAGTCTCTTCTTCATGAGCTTGGAATTCATTAGTCAAGAGTTCCAGTTTTATGGTGTGATAACTTAGGAGCAACTTACTTGGCTGCAAATCCTATGTTTCATGCTCGTACAAAGCATGTTGAGATAGATTTTCATTTTGCCAGAGAACAAGTTGCTATGAAGAAGCTGGATGTCCGGTTTGTTTCTTCTGCAGATCAGTTAGCTGACATTCTCACCAAACCGTTGTCATCAACTTCATTTACTCGGTTGCGCTACAATCTTAACCTTGCTTCACCCGGCTAAGATTGAGGGGGTGTGTTAAAATAGATAAGGCTGTAGGTTGTTGGTTCTGGATAGCTTTCTTTTGCCGGTACTGCAGATCGTCATCTGTTGCAGTGCATTGAGGTGTTTGTTGGTGTATGTTGTAACAAACTGTAATCTGCTCTATATATATGAACAAGAGTACGTCTAGCTGGCTGCTTTGAGCCGCAACATTCTTTTTGACATTTCCTTCTCTATTTATAGGAAAAATGCTTTATATTAAAAATATTCCTCTTGTAATTATGTTTAAAATTTTTACCCAAAATCCTCAACAATTTTCATCTCGAAACTCAGGCAATGCAATTGTTGTCAACGCCGATCTTTGGAAATTTATTGATCCACACATAAAATATCACATACACTACCCATCCTTTTTGTCCGGAGATCCATAAAAATAATGTCAAAATCTTCCACACATAAATCTTCCACCCACCTATTCCATCCTATCCGGAGTAATGTCAAAATCCCGCTTCACCCTTTTCTTTTATAAGAATCCTTCCGAAGACATTCAAAATCACACAGTCCATCACCATCCTAACCCTAACCTCTCTTTCCTAGAATATCTTTGAAAAACAATTTTCATGCATTCATACTCCTACTTTTACCTTTTTGCATTTTTATTGAACCCCCTCCATATTTTCCTCTTTTTCCATCGCGTAGAAAACAAACTAATTGCCTCTAGATTTCAAAGATTGAGCCGAAGCAGGCAGGTTTCTTGTTCCCTAATACTATATTATGTATTTATTTTCTAGTTAATTTAACTATTTTAAAGTATTTATGATTGCATGTAATAATAATCCCATTTAGGCCTTGTTTGTTTTGGATTAAATTAACTTAGATTAAATGAACATTTGTTATTTTTGTATAGGCCAAATGTTGTAATATTTTATAGTTATTTTTGTGGGGTTTTAAATAGTTCTTCTTAAAGTTCGCAAAATAATTTTTTCATAAATTTTTGAATTTTTAAAACATTTTTCAAGTGGGTTACAAATTTGCTATAGTAAAACGCAACTCAACATTAATCTGAAACAAACAAGGCCTTAGACTATAGGTTCATCTATCAGGTCATAGGAAAACCCTAGGAAATATAATCTAGGCATAATAATGGCAAGATCTCATATAAACAAATATAGGATGATGTTTGTTGCATAAAAAACCTAACTTGGGATTAAGGTAAATAATAATGGTTAAGTTGTTGAGTTATTGGTTATGGTAAGGTTGGTGAATGATGATGTTGTTCGTGTTGTTGGAAGTTCGGCGTGAACAAACAATGGGAATGTGAGACACATGGTGGGTCGCTCTAGTCGCAGACTAGGGGACACTTGTTTGTGGGCCGGTGTTTGGTTTTTTTTTATTGCTCATAACCGGTTAATTTTATGATAGACAAATTACAAATTTCCCCCCAAACCATATTATCAGCCATTTACGGGTAAAGCCGAGCATATTTTGCAGAGTTGTTAAAAATAAATCATCGATGGACCATACTTTTGTGATATGAAGTTGTATTGAAGGGGTGATGTCTATTCTAAATGATGACATAAATTAAGTTAGAGGAGTAGTTGTAAGGTTGTTGTTGGTCTGGTTTAGAGAAAGTATCTAGTTAGTACAAAAATCTCTCTTAAAATTGTTTTGGAAAAGAACTGATAAAATATGTCAGTACCCCCTGGTTTTCACTCGGCTTATTGGAGATATAACTTGATCGTAGCATACGCTGATTGAATACTAACATACAGGCCAACCTGAGGTGAGCCGAGTAGGTTAGCACTCAATCTGACTACACAGCATGAGCAATCTCTATTAAAACAAGTGCGAACTCGAGCACTGGATATGTGCTCGGTAATAGCTGCCAAAATTAGCTACCATCACGCACATATCCTCACACGGATCGATGATGCAACACACACATTAAAGGTCATAACTTTATATTACAAAGGAGTATGGATTGCTGTCCATACAAGTATGTTTAAAGTAGTTCAGAGTTGTGCATAGTGGAATAGATAATTGATTCACAAAAGCAGCGAAAGATCATTGTCTGGAAGAACAAAAGGTCAGCGTGGTATGCCTCCCAACCCAAGGGCAACTGACTGGATGCTAGAACTCGGCACCGTGTGCTTGCTAGCGTCTTCATTCCCTACTTGATAATAGTACTCAAGCGTGGGGTCACTATCACTTGCAACAATTAGCAGCACATCGGTTGAGTACAGATGGTACTCAACACTATAAGGTACTTATAGCCTTGTTCATGCATAATAAATATCAAATGGAAGGCTAGCAAGATAGTTTCAGCATAAAGAGCATTTTAAAGACGCAAACTTAAGTAAATGGCAAATGGCATTTGAATAAACATGTAAAGATTTATGGACCAGCAGTAACATCATCAAGTGTAACATTGCCAATTCCATCAAGATCGATCCACGGGACTCTATCTGTCCCTGGTCTCTATCTGACCGATTACCACGAGCAACCCAATGCTCGGAAACATAGCCCAATCAACACTATACCCAACCCAGAACCCAAGTGCTAACCGAAGTGTCTCGATTTAACAAGCATTCATCCCTAACCATGGGACGCGGCTGTTCGAACAGTTCATAACTCTGCAGAGGTGTATGCCTTTACCCACACGACACAGCAAGTCATGCCGAAGCCTCCTGGACGTGCATGCCAAACCATTGGATCGCCCGGTATTGTAGCCTAATGCTCGTGTGCTGGTTTAATGGAGTTAACCATTTCTGTGGACGTTGCTCAGGGCCTTCAATCCAGCCGTCCCTGAACCCCCACGGAAGCTACCCATGGCTAAGAAGCAGCCCCTGGGCAGTCCCCACCCACAAAACACAAGCGAATAAGAAATAATAGCCCCAATGATCACCAATGGTATAAGCAAGCCCATAAAATTGGCCAAGTGTTCCCAGTCACACGTCTGGTCGTACGTATAATAGCTTAAAATGATGGCACCATGTTTGGTCCTTAATCCCCCGAATGGAGCTACATAACCAGGATCCTTCCTCCTGTCATCTCCTATCACCCGTTCCGGGACAACTCCAAATCCACACATCCAACCGAATAATGAGATATCATAATCAAGTATTGCTCTCAACCACGTGGACTCTAAGCAAAGATAAGCATTCGTGACACAACCATAGATAAATAGTACCCACTTCGGCTAACAAGGAATGGAGATGTCAATCCTATTAATAAACTTACCACTAATAGGACATAACTTCTTTCTACCCATCAAATATCATATTAGAAACTAGCATGCAATCGTTGATAGAGTATAATCAAAGCAGTGCAAGTAAATAGAGTTCAATATGATTGAGTCAAATGAGGGGAGTAATAAGTGCCTTGGTGCAGGTTTTCGAGAGGGAGAGTAGCTTGCTCAAGTCCGGGCTCCTTCGGAACATCGTTTCCTATTGTTTCAGTAACAAGCACATCAAATAAAATCTAAATAGAATGCCAAATGCAGAGAAGCAAGGAACAACATAATATTCAGAGAAGCACAGAAACGGTTCTGTCCTTGCTTAGGTTCTTGTCAGGGATAAAATCACGGCCCATTGCCATCGCCTACTCCCTGACGGCCTAATCGAACAGCCTCCTAGGGCCTGGTTCACTAGAGGGCTCTTTCAGGCCCATGTGCATCCTGTCGAACAGCTTCCTAGCTGGCACGGTGCGTAACGGCCTAGGATTCGTGTTTGAGTCCGACTCGAACAAGAGTTCTGCACGGCTACGTGAAGACCCGGACGTGGTTTCCCGGATTGGAACAGACGTCGTTATCCTCAAGAAGTGGAGTATGCCTTATCTATCTCGGGATGTACTTGGCATGTATATGAGTTCGTTACGTCCTCGTAGTTAGCCCGGCCCGATTATCTCTCGGTAGGTCGGTTGCTCAACACTATATAAATAGGGCCCCTATGACGTGTAGAGAGGCCAGAAGATCGATACTTAGCGCATCATCGCGTATTGCTTTCTGTACACACATAATCTCGTCGAGACTTGTTTATCTCGCCGAGTTCTACCTTGTAATCCTCTTTGATATAAAGAAAGGCTGGACGTAGGGATATTATCTCTTCTGAGAGGCCCGAACCAGGATAAAAACCATGTGTCTCCCTGTTGCTTGTTGATTGCTGTTTGCCTTGCTCGGCAGGTCTTCCATCTCCCCTTTCTCAAGAACGTTAGTTGACTTGGGACCGATATCCCAACCGTCGATAGTTGGCGCCCACCGTGGGGCTATAGTAGATCAAGCCCGATCGAGCATGTCGAACTCTTTCAGCGACCAGGAAAATCTTCCTGAAGGGTATGACTCAGAAGGACAGGATGTCACTTCCCCTGTCAGATCTCGATCAACATCCAGATCAGAGACAGAGCTCTCCGGCTACGTTCCAGTGATGGTCTTAGATCAAGCTCCCGTCATTGACGACGATTACAGAACCGACGATCTTTACGCTGGTTTAGATCTTTCGGATTCCAAGGCTATGTCGGTCGATTCTTCCTGTGGCGACACAGTGATCACACCGTCTAGCACGCCGACGCACCGCCACCGCGGCATCAACATGGCCGGCGCAGAGACTTCAGAGGATCCTGCGCGGGTCGCGGCGGCCGACAAGATCGGGCAGTCCAATTCTGCTCGGCATCAAGATGGGGCCGTGCTGGTTGCTCGCGAACAAGATGTTGTTCGCCGCAGCCTAGACGCCTTAATCAATCAAACCTTGGCGCAGATTCGCGATCAGCGCAGACGTCAGCGACGCGATCCGCCTCGCGCAACTACGCCAAGTCCCCCGGCAGACGTTCTACCTGCTTGGGACGAATCCCCGTGTAACCGGACTCTGGTCGGGCAAAACGCGGATGCCTCAGGGATCCCAGGACCCCTTGAGAATGACTTCAAGCCTTGGCAACGGTGGTCGGATCCACCAACCAGGCCAACCTCGCCCTCATGGGCGACGCTGTTGCTTCTCACCTAGAGCGGCTGGCTGAAGGCCTTAAGTCCGTAGGTGAAGTTAACACTTCCTCCGGGCAGCGCAGTCAACCTGCCCTGATCACCGATAACGGTCCCCAGTTCAGAAGCGAGTTATTCCAGGAATACTGCGAACAGTTGGATACCAAGGTCTGCTTCGCCTCTGTGGCACATCCACAGAGCAATGGAGCAGTCGAGCGAGCTAACGGACAGATAGTCCAGGGTATCAAATGGCGGGTGTTTGCTGCTCTCAGCGAGCACAACAAAACATGGGTTGACGAAGTTCCTTCCGTCCTCTGGGCTGTTCGCACCACGGCCAGCCGGGCAACCGGGGAAACTCCTTTCCAATTGGTCTACGGTGCAGAAGCCATCCTGCCCGTCGAAATAGTACTCGGTTCGCCTCGCACGAGCTCGGTCAACTTGGTTGACGCAGAGTAAGAGCACTTGCTCGAACTCGATCTCCTCGAAGGCACACGCGATCGGGCACAAGTCAGAATGGCGTGCTACCAGCAAGCTCTTCGCCGGCACGCTGCCAACTCAGTCCGACCAAGGGTCCTGAAGGCGGGCGACCTCGTTCTGCGCCGTGTCCAGAACCTGTCCAATGCCAACAAGTTAACTCCCCGTTGGGAGGGCCCGTTCAAGGTCGTTTCTGCTGCTCGCCCGGGGGCTGTTCGCCTGGCTATGAAGGACGGAAGAGAGCTGACCAGCACTTGGAGCATCAACCAGCTTGGTAAGTTCTTTGTGTCGGCCTTTCGTTTGTTTTTCTAGCTTCGCGCTTTTTGTCAAACTTCGCGCCTTAGTTCGTCCAAGTCTCTCGGGCAGCCGTGTAAAGTTCAATCCAATAAGCGGTGAATGTTCCCGGCCCCCTGCGGCCCTTCTCACCACTCGTCTTCTCAGACTGTCTTTCTCTCTGGTAACACTTGATGGCTGCCCGGTCTTGCGAACTCTTGGCTCCGCGCTCTTCAGGGTTTCCCTACCTGTATCTAGTTTCAACGAGTTCCTAAACTCAGAGTTGCGTAAAACGGCTTCCAGCCTCGCGGCTAAGTCTGCTCTCGTAAGCCCTCCGTGGCAGAGGCACTTACCGCTCACGGCACAACCACTTGGCAAAGCCTGCTCTCGTAAGCCCTCCGCGGCAGGGGCACTTTCCTTGTTCGGTTACCTTTGGAATCGCCTAACTTACGTTAACGAGCAGTTCCTGGAACGAGTCGATCAGGATACGGGTGTCGCTCTATCTCTCTACGTACGTGCTTGAATTCGCAAGCTCAGGTCTTCATGCATCGTCCGTACCGGGGGCTAGGGTGTGGCTCTTTGGCTTGTGCATCTGTTCGAGTTCGCAAACTCTGGTTTTCGAGCAGATGCATAACGGGGGCTGGGAGTTAGACTGGCGTCCTACCTTTTTTCAAAACTCGCTTGCTCTTCTTAGAGCCTGTTCTTGCTCTCTTTTTTCCCTCGCTGGCTCGTTTCTTGTTTGTCTTTTGCAGGAACTACAGGAAAGGGGAATGTCAGACTCCGGTGATGGTCACGGCGAGGTTCCAGGCTCCCCCACCAAAACAGATGTCTGCATCTCTCTCTTCCTGGGCACGCTCCGCGCATACCCGGAGACTGACTTACTTCACCCGCGTATGATTCCTTGCCTTTGCCCGGCACTGATCTTCATAATTCGGCTAAGTCAAGGTAGTGCGCCACCAACGGAGCCCTGCCCATCGTAAGCCGATTCTCATCGCAACGGGCAAGCCCATCGTAAGCCGATTCTCATCGCAACTGGCACTCCAAGCGTCGGTTCTGCACTTGCCAAGACAACGCTTACACTGTCGCAAGGAATACGTCATGGGTAAAGCGTTGATTTCACACGTTCTCTTGCGGCTCTGACTGCATCGGGTTACGATTCACCTCGCTCCAGGCAGCTCTTCGCCCGGGCACCGAGCAGCTCTTCGCTCGGAGCACGAATCTGGTCCTCGCGACGAGCTCCAACAGAGGGGGCGTGGAGGGCC
This sequence comes from Raddia distichophylla, assembly GCA_005191435.1. Classification (NCBI taxonomy): domain Eukaryota; kingdom Viridiplantae; phylum Streptophyta; class Magnoliopsida; order Poales; family Poaceae; genus Raddia; species Raddia distichophylla. Next base: position 20,546 of record SPJY01022970.1, read on the forward strand.
TGTTTCCTCGTGCTATCTTTTGTTATTTTGGTTGTAAACCGTGTGAACTGAATGTTTCTGTTATCACATGCTCCATGATTTCTTTTCTGGACATGCCCCATGATTTCTTTTCTGAACAATGACAACCTCAATTTATAAGCCTTAACATCTATTAATTTTGGCATTGACGTGTTAATGACACTACTGCTGCCATGCTTTTTATTCACGTCTATAAATGACATGGTCACCTAAAGCTTTGCATTCATTCCCACAATGGTGAATTAGAATCACCTAATTGATTTTAATCTTGATTGATTTGTTCTACATGTAATTCTTGGGTGCTGCTCAAAAATTACCTTATCGAGCTATGGAGTTCAGTGTTTAGATTTCACAACACAAGGAGCATTTTTTTTCAGTATTTTCAAAATCTTTTGACCAAAGGAGCACTGAATCATTGAAATGTATAGATTTGCAACTCCAGATTTCTTTATGAGAGATTTCACAGGACAGTAGTATACATGTCATTCTTTTACATATCATTTCAGAATATTTTTGTATGGTTGCAACTGATTTTTGTTCTGGATGATCTGTTTCAGCAAATGTGCATTCATATATTTTTCTTATCACTCAAAGACACATCGTCCAAACAAGTATCTTCTTATTTGAGATCAATGGCACACATGTATATACTGCTACTCCTATGCTGTAAAACTGAGACAATACTCTTTAACAGGATGCAATGCACTGCTTCAGCCAATTTTTCATATTATTTGCTTATATTTTCATTGCCACACTCTCGACCTGGAATGATCTCACATATAATGTTTTTCCTCCAAATCACTCTTTATGCTTATATATTTTTCTACGAATTATGTTTTTCTTTCATCCTTTTATGGTCCGTGGCAGAGCACGGGCATTGTACTAGTAAGTCTAAAACCTCTCTGTCTGTCGGGCGAAATATTTAAGCTCATCGGACGTGTTCGGTGGATAGCTGGACGCATCCGGCGGCGTAATTATTTCGGCCCCAAAGTTCCCAAAACGCCTTTTTCTAGGCCTCGCGCTCACCAGATGCATCCGGTGCACCGCCAGACGTGTCCGGTGGGTGTCAATCCAATTAGGGAACATGTGTCCTGTCCCGGTGCGGGCATTTGTCGAACACCTGGTGAGCGCGTTGGAGAAGTTGCAGGAGCTCTCGCTGGACGCATTTGGTGGGCCACCAAACATGTCCGGTGGATTCTGGAAACCCTAGCCGTGTCGTTGTCTGTGTCGGCCTAGTGCTCGGTGGACGCGTCCAGTGGGTGAGCGGATGCGTCCGGTGAAGCTAATTTTTCAGCCATATTGAATATGAGCCGTCCATTATTTAGGGTTTCGTCTCGGGCTATGAATAGGAGCCACCAGCACAGGGGAATTCTGAGAGAGCCTCATTTTGTAGCCACCCCTTGCCCCTAGCTAACCACCCTTGAGAGCTCCTCCCATGGAGCGCCTCCCACACTTGGCCTCCATGTGTGCTTGAGATAGATTGAGAGAGAGAGAGAGAGAGAGAGAGAGAGAGAGAGAGAAGAAGAGAGGAAGAAGTAGAAGTAGAAGTAGAAGTAGAAGTGGTGCCCTACCTCCTCTTCATCCATCCCCAAGGTCTTGCTCTCTCCATGGAGCTCTTGGCCTAGCTCCATGGTGGAAGAGAGAAGGTGGTGAGGTGATGTCTCCGGTCTTATGCTCTTGGGATCCTACCGTTGGAGGAAATTGTCACCGCCCCGTGCTTCATCAAGCGAACGACTACATCAACCTTGCCACAAACCCACTGTCCGTTGGTGGTCACCGCCGTGTCTAGGGGTGCATCCTCTCCATCCGTGTGCCAGCGGCCACCTTCGTGTGTCGTAGGTGCCTCATGTGTTGAGGTCGAAATCCATAGTGCGTGTGTGGTCGATGTCGTGTGTTGGTGCTGGGGTGTGAGGAGGTCTCGTGTGTGAGAGAACTCGCTTCCGAGAGAAGGTTTAGAGCTCTCCTACCATGTGTTGCTGAAGAGCTACCACGAGTGGATTGAGGGCTAGGGATGAAAGGGTCATGTCGGGGATAAAATCACGGCCCATTGCCATGGCCCACTCCCTGACGCCCTAATCGAACAGCTTGCCAGGGCCCAGTTCCCTGGAAGGTTCTATAAGGCCCATGTGCATCGTGCCGAACAGCCTCCTGGTCGGTATGATTGCGTGGCGCCCAAGACTTCGTGTTTGAGTCCGACTCGAACAAGAGTTCTGCACGGCTACGTGAAGACCCGGACATGATTTCCCGGATTGGAACAAGACGTCGTGATCCCCAAGACTAGGAGTATGCCTTATCTGCCTCGGGATATATTTGGCATGTCGAGTTCGTTACGATCTCGTGGTTAGCCCGGCGCGATATTCCCTCGGTAGGTTGGTTTGCTCCATACTATATAAACAGAGCCCCTACGGCGTGTAGAGGGCACGAGTTTACGCATCTGATCTTCCACCTAATCATCGCATTGAAGCTTAAATCGCATACTACTTCTTGTACACCCATAATCTCGCCGAGACTTGTTCGTCTCGTCGAGCCACCTCTTGTAATCCTCTTTGGTATATAAGAAAGGCTGGACGTAGGACTGTTATCTCTCCTGAGAGGCCTGAACAGAATAAAAACCCCTGTTTCCCTGTTCGTTGTTGTTCGTTCTGTTCGGCGTGTCTCCTATCTCCCTTCTAAAGAACCTTAGTTGACTTGGGTCAATATCCCAACCGTCGACAGGTCCCGACTTCTCTGTGTGAGAAGTTTTCTCAACGGAGACATAGGTGCTCATGTGTTGAGCACCGAACTTCGGGAAACAACTCGGTTTGCGCCTTCTTGTCCCACTCATTTATTTCCGCACATTGAATTGATCGCTTGCGTGTGAGTGCCATCGTGCCTCTAGTAGTCGAAATTGTGTTCAAGTGTTCATCTTTGTGCTTGCTTCTGCTCCTATAACTTTAGATCAATCACACGCTAGCATGGGTCATTCACCGAACTAATCACAATTGTAATTTAAATTAAAATTTTGATTAGGCCGATCCCCCTCTCGGCCTTAGATTCCTTCAACAAGCCTTAAGTGTCTTGATTCCACCTGATCAAGAGCTCGCAGGAGATGCATACTAATTATATTTGTTCTTATTCATGTGGATGACATTATTATCACTATCTCATCTAGTAAAGCAATAACAACACTGTTATAAGATTTGGGCTCTAACTTTGCACTCGAAGATCTGAAAAACCTACATTTTTTCTTAGGGATTGAAGTAAACAAGATACGTATATTGCTATCACAAGAAAAATATGCATCTGATCTATTGAGGCGCATGGGTATGAAAGACTGCAAACCATCGCCAACACCACTATCTGCCTGAAAAATTTATATGCGTACGAAGGTGATCTTCTGGGGGCAGAAAGTTGCACACCAAATTCAGAAGTATTGTGGAAGCACTTCACTATTCAACACTTACGAGACCTGATCTAGCCTTCTCCGTTAATTAGATTTGTCAGTTTCTTCGTGCTCCCACTATTGTACATTGGTCAGTTGTCAAGTGAATACTGAGATATGTCTAGAACACATTGGAAGTCAGCTTGACATTTAGAAGATCTGTCTATGCGTCTAAGTGCTTTTTCTGATGCTAATTCGCGAGGTAATACAGATGGCAGAAGGTCTACAGGTCACTTTGCCATTTTTCTTGGATCAAATTTGACCTCATGGAGTGCTCTAAAACAGACCACAATATCTAGATCAAGTACCGTAGCGGAGTATATATCTTTAGCTAATACTACTGCTGAAATAATTTGGTTAGAATCCCTTCTGTCTGAACTCGGGATAGCTCAACATGAATACCTATTTTATGGTGCGATAATATTAGAGCTACCTATTTATTAGCTAATCCGTGTTACATGTCCGAACAAAGCACATTAAAATTGATTATCACTTTGTATGAGAAAGAGTTGCCGAAAAGGAAACTCGAGGTTCCATCTAAGTAGCCGATGGTTTTACAAAATATTTGCAAGCGAAAAGTTTAGAAGAATTCATACATAACTAAATGGGATAAAATTTGTAGACCAAAAGGTAAAGGTGGCCTGGGTGTGATGAACCTTAGGGATATGAATGTGAGTTTACTTTGCAATTGGTTGTGGAGACTAGATAGTGAGAGTGGTGTGTGGCAGGATATTGTGAAAAGGAAATATTTGAAAAACAAGACCATTTCCTCTGTTAAATCCAGAGTTAGTGACTCGCCTGGGTGGAGAGACATTCTTAAGTGCAGAGATTTGTATTCTTTAATCAGATGTTATACAGTAGGGGATGGGTTGAAAGTGGATTTTTGGAGGGATTGTTGGGCTGAGGGAATACCATTAAAGGAGAAATTTCCACACATTTTTTCTATTTGTCAAGACAGTGACATCACTGTTGCTCAGTGTAGAGACAAGCAATGGCAGCTATCTTTTAGACGATGGGTGAATTCTGATGATGAGATTGGTTGGGTTGATTTGATTTCTAAAATTTCTAGAACATCTTTTGTTAGTGAGCCAAATAAACCTATGTGGGGAATGGATAGATCAGGTAAGTTCACTGCTAAGTCATCTTATAAATTTATTTCCAATAAATGGTACAACAAGGACTTCAGGGGGATCCGGCGATCTAAGCTACCTTTAAAAATTCAAGTCTTCATGTGGCTAATTCGCAATAATGTCTTGTTAACTAGAGAAAACCTGAGAAAGAGAAATTGGCCAGGTGATTCCAGGTGTGAGTTTTGTGATAATATAGAGACCCTAGAACATATCTTTTTCTCGTGCCCCCTTACAAAAGCAATGTGGGGGTCATTGCAGCCTGTTGTAATATCAATTCTAGACCAAATAGTATGGAGGGTTACTATGCGTGCATGAAGAATCTTTGGCATGTGAATACTAAGATTCATGTTTTCTGTTTAGCTGCTTTTTGTTGGAGCACTTGGATTCATAGAAACAAATCCTGTTTTGATGGAACCAAAGTTAAATCCCCCTTTTCGGTTATGCACATGGTTTGTGCTCTTATGCAGTTCTGGTCGGGTTACTTGAAAGATGTATGCAATGTGTTATTAGGGGGTGTTCCCAGCATTTGTGTTCTTTTATTGCAGGCTTAGCTCGGACAGAAAAGATGAGAAATGGGATTGGTGATCGCATAACAGGTAGCGAGGCTACAAGTAATGAGCAAACTGGAAGGGGAGTTGGCAAGATACAATCGCTCTGAAAAATAAAGAGAAAACGTGGGGAAAGAAGAGCTCCTGATGCAATGCAGAGAAGATGACATGGATGGTATTGAACCAACAAAAAGAAGAATTCTGACAAGGGAGAATGAAAAAAGGCTCTAGTTGGTTTCTTTTTTTTTGGTGTGGTTAAACTCAAAACTGTCAATTTTATGGTGTTTTCCTTTGTTGTGGTGAGGAACAGGAGTTTAAGTTGCTGTCAGCAGCATAATTGTTTTGGTATTGTATCATGTAAGCCGATGCACACTCTTTGTTTCCGTTATCTCTTTTAGTAATGGAAATCGGGGATATGTCCCCTTGTGAAAAAAAAACTAATCTAAGCTATGTCTAAGGGAGGCCGTTAAAAGACAGAATCATATTTGTAGTTAATCTCTAAGTTTCTATTAATAGAATAGGGTGATTATAGAAAGAATAGTTGATTACATTGTAACATATCAGGACTCCTGTATCTCCGGGCACAGGATGTTCCAGCTCCTATACATACGAGGTGTGGCCCGAGAAAAGGGCCTAAAACAACGCTTCCACAAATTCTTTCAGGGGAAACTGTAATGTACAGTACGTGATTGCCGTTGATATTTACACACACTTTGTGATCAGTGATCAGTAGCATCACACACACAAACACACATCCTCGCGCTTCACGTTTAATTAACCAGCCTCGCAGAGGCACCCAAAAATTCGCAGCGCTCTCTGAGTCTCGCACTCTCGCTAGCTAAAATCCTAGCTGGGACTGGCTCCACAGGTAAGAGCAGGCCAGGAGAAAGAAAGTAGAAGAAAAGAAGATTAAGAGAACGGAAAGAGAGAAAAGGGTAGAAAATTAATGTCGTCCAGCTACAACTAGAGCTAGAAGGGTGCAGTAAGGACGTCTTTCTTGACGGAAGAGCGCGCGCGGTGGCTGCCGGCGGCGCTGCTCTTGCCGCTGCACCCGCCGCCGCCGCCTGAGTCGGAGAAGTCCAGCTCCACGTCGTCGTCCGACGAGTCCGTCCAGCTTTTCTGCACTCCCAGCACAGGCTTCAGGCCCTGCAATTAATTCCCAGATATTCGCGTACGTACGTACACAGGAGTAAATTAGCATGCATGGCGATGGACTTGTTACTGATTAACGATAACGACGATTGATTATGATTCTGTACGTGCATGAGATCGATCGATTACCTCGGTGAATATTCTGATGGCTTCCTCCGTCGTCTTGGTGCTCAGCACGTACAGCGCCGCCTCCTGAAAACAATTAATCAAGAACGCACCATCGGTAGATATTTACTATACTATATATACACTGACTAATGCAGGAGCGGACCTAGCACCGGGTTAGGTGAGGCTCTAGCCCCAACTACACTGTCTATGTCGACGGTGCAGCCTCACCTTAAACCCACATATAATTTTTAGTGTAAAATAAAAGAAAAGAATGGGCTAAACTTCAAGCTTAGCTCTTGAGTTAAACTTTAGCCCCTCCTATTATCTTCGACTGTGTCCGCCCCTGGACTAATGCGAACTAGTCTGGTGTGATCTTAGCTAGGCCTATTACTGTGCAGTTTTGATTCATATATGGTGTAGAGATCGAAGACGAAAACTTTCATGATTCCAGCATGCATGCGAGGTGAATGGCGGCGGTACGTACGTACGTAGCGGCGGCTCTGAATTACGTAGTCTACGTGAAGATGCGATAAATTTTTGTTCGCACGGCCGGTGATGACGGTAAGTATATATATTTATGGTTTCGTTGTCGCGGTGAATCGTTAGCACGCGACGTCACTGTCACTTAGATTGTGATTCGTGACGAGTCGGGCACGTGGGGTACACGTTTCATGTGACTCGTATGGTGCGTGACAGCGACGGGACCCATCATATGGGCAGCACAGCATGCTGCGCTTGCGTACGTAAGCATGCATCCGTCTCCGCCTGCGTTGCTTCATTCATTCGCCTCTCACCCGACTGCGACAGCAAGCTACAGTGCCTTCCAGCTTCATGGGACGCGCAGCTATAAATAAAAACTTTGCTCCAAAAGAAACATCGAATTTTCATCTCTCTTATATATATCTCGTAGAAACAATTCATAAAATTCCTCCGGAAGCCAATAATTATCTGCTAGAATCATTTATATATTATCCCTGTTCTTTGGTCCTAGATGTGTGGGATCCAATAATTATCACTTAAGGCCCCGTTCTTCTCAGCTTAACAGCTAGCTTAACAACTTATCCACGTTCTGAAAAGACATATGATTTGAGTTTTCTTAGTTCGTTTTTTCGTTGTTTTGAAGGTGGGTCATAACGCTTTTAAAAGCAAGTCGAATAAAAATAGATATGAATCTCGAGACTACCTCGAGAAGCTCTCGAATTTCAATCATTTCAGCCATTCAGCTGTTCAGATAAGCTCAAAAGTGCAGGCCCTAAATCATTTATATATTGCCCCTGCTCTTTGGTCCTAGATGCGTGAGATCGATCTTGGCCTTTCGGGCTTTTTTCTTGAATGGATTAAATTATTAGTTGCACATGTTTTGGATCAAGTTAGTAGAAATTAATAAATAGAACATTCATGGCACCATTTGGTTTATTCTAGCAGGAGTTCAGGTCGAATCGGCGGAATTGGTGAGCATAATTTGGTTTATTCTAGCAGTAGTTAAGGCCGAATCGGTGAAATTGGCGAGCATATTTTTATGCTTCGATTTCTTGTCGGAACCATTTTGGTAACGTAAGTAGATCTTAATGAAGCAATTAGCTAGCATAAATTTCTTATATATAACTACACATCTACACGACGAGGAGATAGTTATACATATAGGCACAGTGATTACATAACCGAACTGAACCCAAAAACCGAGGGAGGCTCGGCTTGACTTAACCGAACGGTTTTCGCGGTTAACCAAAAAATTCGAGCAGTCGGCAGAGTTCAAATTTGAATAAGAAAAATGGCTCAGTCGGCTAACAGAGATTTTTAGCGGAAAATAGAAAAAATTAGAGAAAAATAGGAAAAAAGATTTTCAAACGAAAAACAAATAAAAATTTTGATTTTTCAAATTCTGCTTCAGCCAATAGTCATATAATAATGTTTACTATTTCATAAAATTTTTTAGATTTTTTCACGAATTTTCAAATTTGAACCAAATTTGGATTGGATTGGATTGAATTCAAACCTAGCCGACCAGTTTTTTAAAAACCGACCCGGGCCGGTTTACGGTTAACCGCGGTTTTCGTTCGGTTAACCGCGGTTTCGTTAACACTGTATAGGATAAGTAAACATACATGTATGCAGCATACATGTGTATGGTTGTGAATTATTTGGAGGACTTTTATCATAACCTGTACTTTTATTTGGAGTACTACTGCTACACCTACACGTGGAGAAGACAGCTAGCTAGTAGCCTAACCCCCGTCAAAAAAAAAACAGACGACCTAACAGAAGAGTAGCACGCACGTAGTACTAAAGTTTATTTATCAAGAGCATACGTTGATACGCAACATGCAACGATCGTCTGAAAATCTAGAGGCGCATGCACAGATGATCTTATATATACATTACATTCTTAATAATCTTGGCATGGGCATTAGATTGATCCGTTCACTTAACACCTTAGTCGAATTGAAGGCCGTACAATTCGCTTGTACTTATAACGAGGGGAGATCGATCATGCGTGAGAGGGAATGAAGCTAGCACGCGGACATATATGGAAGCAAAGATGCAACCGTCCGTGTGTGCCAACTAAACACATCAAATACTGCTGCTAATGTATATGCATGCAGTGTGTACGTAGTAGTAGTCGACGTAGGTATATATATACACGTACCCTTGCGTACTTGAGCTGGTCGAAGGTCAGCGTCTTGGGCTCCAGCTCCATGGACGGCATCCTCCCCTGCACCTTCATCACCTCCTCCGCTCGATCGCAAGTTCGCAACCAACACCTAGCTCGCTCGCTCGTGCCGGCCTGTACGTGTGCGCGTGCGTACGTGCGTAGGTACGTGCGTGCGCACGTGACAGCGCCGCGCGTGCGTGCCCGTCTCTGCGCGCGCCTCGCGGACTCGCGGTGGATGGCTAGCTAGCAAATGAGCCGCGCGCCCGCGCCGTGGTCGGGCTCGGTGGCAGCGCGCTATGTGGGTATATATACCCCGACCGTGTGGGCGCCGGGGTCGCGCGTGTCGCGCCCCGCGCGTGGCACGTGGCGCGAGGCGTCGCCACGCGGCGCGCCGCGCGTGGCCCGGTCCGAGGTAGCTGCGGGTCGTCTCGGGAAGGTGGGGCCCGGGCCGGACACGTTGTGTGGCGACTCCGCGCAGCCCAACCGCCGCTCGCCACGTCGCCGCGCGGGGACAAGATCCGAGAGATCGCGGCCGTCGGTGTCGGATCGTCTGGCTGCTAATTAATGAGCCGGTCCGAACCAGCCCGCGGGCCCGCACCGCATAAAAAAAACAGACGACCTAACAGAATAGTACTCGTAGCACGCACGTAGTACTGAGTTTATTTATATATCAAGGGCATACGTTGATACACAACATGCAACGATCGTCTGAAAATCTAGAGGCGCATGTAGCAGATGATCCTATACTGACATTCTTAAGTAATCTTGGCATGAGCATTAGATTGATCCGTTCACTTGAAACCTTAGTCGAACTGAAGGCCGTACAATTCGCTTGTACTTATAACGAGGGGAGATCGGTCATGCGTGAGAGGGAATGAAGCTAGCACGCGGGTATGGAAGCAAGATGCAACCGCCTGTGTGTGCCAACTAAACACATCAAATACTCCTGCTAATGTATACGCATGCAGTGTGTACGTAGTAGTCGACGTAGGTATATATATACACGTACCCTTGCGTACTTGAGCTGGTCGAAGGTCAGCGTCTTGGGCTCCAGCTCCATGGACGGCATCCTCCCCTGCACCTTCATGTCCTCCTCCTCCGCTCGATCGGAAGACCCAACAACTAGCTCGCTCGCTCGTGCCGGCCTGTACGTGTGCGTGTGCGTACGTGCGTAGGTTCGTGCTTGCGTACGTGACAACGCCGCGCCGTGCGTGCCCGTCTCTGCGCGCGCCTCGCGGTGGATGGGTAGCGAACTAGCGATCGAATGAGCCGCGCGCCCGCGCCGTGGTCGGGCTCGGCGGCCGCGCGCTATGTGGGTATATATACCTCGACCGTGTGGGCGCCGGGGTCGCGCGTGTCGCTCCCCGCGGGTGGCACGTGGCGCGAGGCGTCGCCACGCGGCGCGCCGCGCGTGGCCCGGTCCGAGGTAGCTGCGGGTCGTCTCGGGAAGGTGGGGCCCGGGCCGGACACGTTGTGTGGCGACTCCGCGCAGCCCAACCGCCGCTCGCCACGTCGCCGCGCGGGGACAAGATCCGAGAGATCGCGGCCGTCGGTGTCGGATCGTCTGGCTGCTAATTAATGAGCCGGTCCGAACCAGCCCGCGGGCCCGCACCGCATGCGATATTTTCCGACCAGTTATTAGGGACTTGGGATCGATCATTCAATGATTTCATTCACCGATTCACGCAGGTGTGAACTTTGATAAGCATGCATCAATCAGATATGCACGTTTACATATGTATAAAAAAATTGTGAGGAAGAAAGCGGAATCGAATTGCATATGTACATGTGCAGATCGATGAAGATGCATTACCTTGGGTTGAGTTGCTAGCACGTGCCGGTGTACGTGTACCAACGTGCCCGCCGGCCATCGATCGATGGGAAATGGGAGTAACGTGCTGGAGTGTTAACAAGCCATGCTTGCACGTAATTACTACAATGGTGTGCAGTGTGATAAGATATAATTAACGATCAAGGCATGCACTGCCTGTCTAATGCACGTAGCTAGCTAGCAACGTGCGTATATATGCATGGTAATGTATAGTAACGAGAAGGCACGGCGTAGCTAGTTGCTACGTTCGTACCAACGTAACATACATGCAATCTAGGAATCAAGCAGAAATTACATTTTGTCTGCGTGGCTTATCCAACAGGTGGGCTTAATTTGATATATAGGCTCAAGCTAAAACTGGCCATGCATGGGGCGTTAAAACTACACTAGCTAGAGTGTCTCTGGAGAAGAGACCCCAAGGTGGGGTCGGAGACGTACCGGCCGAGGTAGCGTTCTTGTGAACGGGAGGGCGTCCACGACGCCAGAGCAGATCGCCGTCGGCCTCTTCGCCGCCGCCACGTCCACCGCCGGATCTGCAGTTTCTGCGCCGCTACCGAACGGGAGCGAGGTGGGGCCAGCATGCAGAGCTAGCACTGACCGATATCGATGCAGTCTAACTAGGAAAGCGATTAATTAAGATACTGAATGGTCACAGTTAATCGCGATTACTTAATCCTGTGGACACCGTGCACGCACGCGACGGTCGATCGCGACGCTCTATGATTGCGCTCTTTGTGAAAGCGTCGTGGCAGTCCCTCTGTACCTCTCTGAAATATTTTTGGTGTCCTTCGCAAGGCCAAAGCTCTGGATCGCCTTGGATCTGTTTCAGAAAGGATAGATAAATTTTCGCTTTCCCTATATGCCGATGATGTTGCAGTTTTTCTAAATCCTTCGATACAAGAAATTACCATACTCAGTGATATTCTTCTTTGGTTTGGTAAAGCCTTTGGGCTAAGAGTCAACATTGACAAGTGTGAGGCCTATCGGATTAGATGCTCTAACATTGATCTTCAGAGTGTGCTTGCTCCTTTCCCTATGCAGATCAAGTTTTTTCCATGCAAATACCTAGGCTTACCTCTACGGCCAACAAAGCTGATTAAGTTTGATTACCAACCGCTTCTCCAAAAGATCAGAGAACGGCTTGCTGGTTGGAAGATCCCCCTTCTATCCAAAGCTTGCAGACTTATTCTCGTCAACTCTGTTCTAACTTCTTTGGCAGTGTTTCATCTTACAGTGTTCGACCTTAGCAAATGGGCAATCAAACAAATTGACAAAATTCGTAGAAGCTTCGTATGGAAGGGGAACTGCCATGGTGGTAAAGGAATACCCCTTGTCAACTGGCGGTGCATCTGCAGGCCTAAGCAGCTAGGTGGGCTAGGGATAAAAGATTTAACTTTATTTGGCTCTGCTCTAAGGCAGCGTTGGCTATTGCATTCTTGGATGTCGATCCACAAGCAATGGATTGGATTCGATATCCCTTGCAACGGAGTGGCTGTTGCTGCCTTCACTGCAAGCTCTACAATTCTTCTTGGTAACGGTCTCACCGCTCGCTTTTGGACTGACTGTTGGCTTAATGGGCAAGCGCCACAAAGCATAGCACCATTGTGCTTTCTAAAGGCAAAAAAGAAGTTGATCACCATAAGTGAGGCTATGCATCAAAACTCCTGGATTGCTGATCTCTCCAACATTGGCTCAGCTGCTGAGATTCGTCAATATGTGTTGTTATGGGGAAAACTAAATGGAACTTCCTTAGCTCCCATGATTGATAGTTTACAATGGAGATGGACCATTGATGGCAAGTATACTGCCAAATCGGCATACCAAATGCAGTTCCTAGGTGCTATGCGAGACAGATTCTCTAGTGCAATTTGGAAGGCCAAAACTGAGCCTAGATGTAAATTCTTCTTTTGGACTGCTGTTCAGGCCAAAATACTCACTGCAGATCGTCTCCGGGCAAGGGGTTGGCCCAACTCAGTAATGTGCCCTCTTTGCGGGCAATCAGAGGAATCGGCCAAGCATGCCCATTGCCCATTGCCCATTCACTAAATTTATTTGGCGCAAAATCTCTCAATATTTGGCAGGCCTTGATCTGAGGACAGCACAAGCACAGGAAGATTTTGGTGAATGGTGGCTAGCTATGAGAGCAGAAGTTCCTAGTCGCAACGAAGGCAATTCGATGGAATCGTCGCTTACACTGCTTGGGATGTGTGGAAAGAGCGGATCTTCAACCTTGTCTACAACCCAATTGAGCAGGTCCTAAGCCTAATCAAGCTAGATGTTGGCAACTGGATGAGGGCCTTTCAGTTTGATGATCATGGCTGAGTAGTACCCGTTTTTTCTTTCTAGTGCCCCTCCTTCGCTCTTTCTTGTGTTTTTCTCAAGCCAGTTTCTGTGCGGCTTGGATCTGTAAATTCTCTTTGCTTTATTTGCCCTCGGGCTTTTTCTTCTTAATGAAATGGTAGAGCTCCTACCTTAATTTCAAAAAAAATTTCTATTCATTCATCTAAAATTTCTTTTCGAGAACACAATCTTTTAAAAGATTCCTTTTTCTTAAGTAGCCTCTTTTTATTTGCTACAGTATTATAGAGAGGCTGCTGTGGATGCTCTGAGTAGGTAGTATAACAAGTATCAGAGATATCAAATAAGATAGAAAATTATGGTCCGCTTCTATTATATGCCGTAGAGGTTTGAGGGAGCCTCCGTGCACGAGAGAAATATAGGGGTAAGCAAATTAAATAATGCATTTCTTATTACATTAGTTTTCTAAAATTAATAAATTGATCGGCCGGTGCATTCAACTCAATAGGTTTAAAGAGACGATTTCGAGGAACCACCTATCAATGTTCGTTGCCGGACACTTGATGGAGTAAAATTTGGATTTGTTATATTGCTAACTCGATGGGGTAAAATTTTTTGGCTCTTGTTAACATTCTGACACATGATCCCACTTAAATTTTTATCAGGAAAACAGGCTAAAGCAGAGATTAATTACCAGTGCCCTGCGTGCGTGTCGTGTATAGAATCGCTTGCCCACGTTCGTACGTAATTCAAAGCAGGTTACTGAACACCCGTACGTACATAGAGAGAAGTTGGCACGTGGCTAGCTACATGGAAACCACTTAATTAACCCATGTAACCTTTGAACATACGGCCACTTGGCAGTCGTGTCGTGTGGATGCATGCCCAGCCCACCAGAGTTGAACTGTTGAGAGTCGTAGTCGCTGGAGTTGATTGAATTTAGGATCAGTGAGAAAGCGCTTCTCAGTGCTCCGGTCTTAATACATCCATGAGTCCATTAGACAAAATCAAGAGGAAAAGGTTTTTTTTATAGTTGGTTTAGTTCTTTTCGGTTTATCTTATCTGAGTTATCTACTGATTTGACTTATTTCTTTGAGATAGTCTCGAGAGTCCAATCGACTCCGTTCAACTTGGGTTTTTGAGCTTTTAAACAAGCCTTTCGTATAGAAAAAACAATTTTTAAAAATTTAAACGAAGAAAAGTAAATAGATGGATAGGTCAAATAAATCTTTGACCAAAATATTTGATTGAAGTTCTCTCACATGTGAAATTTGTTTGTCGGAGGTTGTCTGACTAACTCAACAATGATTTTTATCCAACTGATGTTTGTTAGACCTGGATTTTTAATAATCAATTCATAAAGAAAAAATAAATTGTATATTTTAGTATTTTTTAATTATATGATCTCATTAAAAAAACTCACTTTCTTTAGATTGGATTCATAAAATGCTATAAAATATTAGGAAAATGTTATGAGCTCATAAGGATATCATAAACTCAGAAAAATGCAGTTTAGGTTGGATTCTAAAGAAATTATGAAAAATCTAAGTCAAAACATGCCACTTTGGTTCAAATCACAGTTCGTCTGGACAAAAGAGACCATCCGGGAATGATTTTGATAGATGTCACTCTCACATAGTATTTTTTTTTTTTTGAACGAACGCAATATTATACATTAGAGGCCGAGAGCGGTAAGTGATTAAAAATGTCACACTCATGTGTTCTGATTCTTGAGTTTACATGCACATGTTTTTGCGCAAACAAATTTTGATTTAATTATGACTTTCTCTGAGCCAGATGATTTGGTTTCTCGACGTCGAACCATTTAATTGTTTTTGGTTTCAGAAAATGTTTTTTTTTCTCGAAGTTATTGAGAGAAGGCGGCTCCATCGCAGCCGAACCACACGGCGGCGCCTTTCAGCTTTGTTGTCTCAGACTCAAGACTGTGACGTAGAATTCCTCTGAAGTTTGAACATCATCATATATAACATATTCAAAAAGAATTTTTTTTAAGAAATGGTGGCCTCAAATTGAGGTCAACCCGGTTGCGCTCTTCCGCGGACTTGCTGGAAAAGAGAGCCGCTCTGCCGCGAGCGCAATGAATGTGCGGGCATGAACGTGTTGGACGCACAAGAGACGGGCCAGATTCGAATCCTCTGCCTTTTGGACGGATGTAAAAACCGGACAAAGGATGCAGTTATGCTCAGTTTCGTTCGTGTCATGCCAATTACGACCAGAATTCCTGCGATGGATGGATCTAGTAGCAAGAGCTGACATCATGAATTATTGGGCAAAATATCTTCGGCGGCAGCTGGAGCACCTCTGCCTTTTGCATTCGGGTTGGCTTGGTGTTTCGGACGTTTTTCCTCTTTTTATAGCTTTATGCGCAACACGAAACATCTCGGCGGCCACGGGTGATAATTAAATAATATGCGAGCGTGCCAGTGTATATAAATACACAAATAAAATAATAAATACGGAAAATTATATATTTTATTAATGGAATAAAATACAGTCTTCCGATACATTTGCACTCCATAGCTTGTAGATAGAAACATCCAACATGGGCGATTACAAGTTCGCTGTTCCCGGGGCCTCGGAAGGCCTCCCGGTTAATTACATCTGCCAGATAAATCTCACAGAACACCTCCGATTAAGCTGTGTTATCGTCGACATCGGTCTTCGCCTGCAGTCACTATGCATGCAGAGAAAATAGATAATAAACAGAGTAAATGGTGTCGGCAGCAACCATGGTCGTATGTGACCATGCATCGAAGATAGTGAAGTCGTTGTATGATGGACCTCACCTGCCTGTGTCGTCTGGCCTCATCAGTCTCGAACGACACAACTGAGATATGTGTATAACCTGAAATCAAAACATGCATAGATGTGCTAGGCTTGACCAACTGAGCGATAACACAGCTTCGTCGGATCGGACAATTCTGCAAATAAATCTGCAAGATATATTGACATGTATTTATAGGCGACCTGCAATAGATCACAACAAATATTTGATACTTGATATTTTATGTAACTTCGGGGCTATCTCAAGATTTATGGCTCCCATTCGGCATATCATGGAAATGTAACAACAACTATGAAAGGGGCTAAATTTAGATCTTAAAGCACCCTGTTCAAAGTATTCGGGAGATTGAATCTTAAAGCGAGTATGCTGAAAATATAAGAACTATGGGGCTAAAATAGATTTCAGCACGCTTGTCACATTTGCATCATGTCGTGACCGTGAAATCGCCATCGATCAATGAGCAAAATGATGAAGAAACGATATGGGTGCCACTTCAACAAGTAGAGCACCAGCTCGCGAATTTATTAACCACAAATGTCGCGCCCACTGTTGAACCCGGGAAGCGAGACAATGTGGTCATTCAACAGCGCCATGGAGTGTTGTGCAACACCGACCACATCCTAGGGGTAGACCAGCCCGGTCCCCTTTGAGGATGCCTCCACCACAATCTCATGCAGGTATAAGAAGAAGTCATGATCCAAGCCGGCGTCGTCTTCCACCATGTTTTGTTCCCCCGCAAGAGGGAGACGCACCTTTCCCCCGTGCGCCCCTCATGCTGCCTACTTTGGCATGACTCAAGCAACTCCACCTCAGAACGTTGAGTAGCCGGCTTAGGAATAAGCGGCTCATTTGCCGGTGGGGGCGGAAAACATGACGCCGCACCTGCACGACGATTGTTAGCTTTGGCGCGCAATTGCTGCGCCGCCTCAATGTTACCTTTCACTTCAGCGACAACAGCTTGATTCAAGAAGGCCCGCGCTTCAGACATCAGGGCATGGCGCTCCCTCTTTGCGCCTCTTTGGACGCACATTTGCGTGCCTTCCGAGACTCCGTCACTTGGAACTACACCAGGTCTTGAGTCTCATGTACGAACACCTTGGGACCCTGCTCAAAGTATGCAAGTGGGGGTACCGTCCCGAATGGGAACGTCACCGGAGCTTGGAAAATGGTTTACCGGCGTTCTCACGAACAAGAAATTCTTCTCCAATGCGTTAATCGTCAAGAAGCCGAATGCATGCTTCAAGAGGTTCATCATGGTGTTTGCGGTGGTCATCGAAGTGGCCCCAAAATGTATCATAGCATAAAACTTGCAGGGTATTTTTGGCCCGGCATCATGGCAGATTGTTTAAAGGTGGCAAGGTCATGTCATAATGATCCATGGTGATTTCAAGCACCTACCGCCAGCTCGTCTCCATCCTACAATCCCTTCGTGGCCTTTTGACGCCTGGGAGGATCGACGTAATAGGGCCTATTGACCCTCCTTCTTCGAGAGGTCATTGTTTGATTCTTGCAGCTACAGATTACTTCTCCAAGTGGGCTGAGGCTATCCCACTACGTGAGGTGAAAAGTGACAACGTCATCAATTTTTTGGAGCGTCACATCATCTATCGCTTCGGAATCCCACACCGAGTCATGTTCGACAATGGTAAGGCCTTTAAATCTAACAAGATGTATAGGTTCATGGAGAAGTACAAGATCAAGTGGAATTATTCTTCCGGTTACTATCCGCAAGCAAATGGTGCGATTGAAGCATTTAACAAGACTCTTGGCAAAATCTTGAAGAAGACGGTAACCAAACATAAAAGAGATTGGCATGACCGTCTCTATGAAGCTCTATGGGCGTACCGTGTCACTGTGCGTACCCCAACACAAGCCACCCCGTTTTGTCCCTTTGTTGCCTTCTGGAAATTTTGGTAAAGTACGATGCTCTCACACACGTACACTTAATAATGAAATAGTAAGGATTGCTAAGTTGCAAAATATTATGTTCATGCAATGATATTTCTTGGTTAAGATCACTCATATAGCATATGTGTTTTGGAAAGGCCAACATTTTTTTTTAAAAAAAAATGATCGTCGCCGGTTTTATTCATGTGCTTTTGTTGTTCGATCCGACCAGAAGCAGTGTTTTTTTAATCATCAATGTCGATTCGCAGTGTCCCTTTTTGTACTAACATGTAGGTTACCGATGGTTTTCTAGCGCCTTCATGTTAATCTTTTGAACCACACTTTTCACTGACGAAAAGCTCACCGATGGTTTTCCGGTACATCATCGTCATTAACTTTGCCCTTCATTCTGGCATAGTTTCTTGTGGCATTGCGGCCGATTGTATTTCCGGTCTCGCAATTGCTATAAGTTGATGGGAGCAGTGTAACACAACAGTGCGGCCAGTGTTAAGCTGTGAAACCCTTCGACCTGATCAGAAGGTACCGCAATAATGGTCATGATCGGATCGATAAACACCTTCGAAGTTGCGACACAGTAATATATGTCTTGATTTCAGAGATGATTGATTTATCCTGCGCACGAATGCAACATGTGCCGCGAAGGATACTCAACTTTTTCGCCACGTCGAAAGAGGAGCATCTGTATATTGGTTGCCCAATTTCAACGTCAAAATACCAGTGAAATTTTTCTATGCAAAATGTTATTGATTGGCAGTCTTCAACACGTACCGTTGAAGAAGTGGCAGCTTCGGTAGCCTCCACACCCTCCATGGGATCTACGGGTGTGGGTGACAGAGAGGATTTCTTCCTTCTTGGCAATGTGCCTGCATCAACTTAATGACACCCTTGCCTTTCTTCTCACCTTAACTCAAGGCCGAAGAACCTAATCGCTTCGGAATCCCACACAGAGTCATGTCCTACAATGGTAAGGCCTTTAAATCTAACAAGATGTACAGGTTCATGGAGAAGTACAAGATCAAGTGGAATTATTCTTCCGGTTACTATCCACAAGCAAATAGTGCGATTGAAGCATTTAACAAGACTCTTGGCAAAATCTTGAAGAAGACGGTAACCAAACATAAAAGAGATTGGCATGACAGTCTCTATGAAGCTCTATGGGCGTATCATGTCATTGTGCGTACCCCAACACAAGCCACCCCGTTTTCCCTTGTCTATGGGAGTGAGGTGGTATTACCTATAGAGATTCAGCTACCTTCCTTGCGGGTGGCTATTCATGAAGGACTTACTACTGATGAGCAAATCAAATTAAGATTTGAAGAGCTTGATGCTGCGGAAGAGAAGCGCCTAGGCGTTCTCCAAAACTTGGAGTTGTACAGACAAAACATGGTTAGGGCATATGATAAACTTGTTAAGCAGGCACCTCATAGATATCATTGACCTGTCGAATTATTAATTGAGAATCACCATAAGCCCAAAGAGAGCCTATCTCGAGGGTGAGCGCCAAAAGAAGGCCAAGAATAAGCGCCTCATACTCCGCCTCATTATTAGAACAATCTTCTTTTAGTAGTGAAAATGAATGATATATCACTTCACCTTGAGGGGTCTTAAACACCAATCCCGCCCAGGCTCTCTTTTTCAGAGTACTGTTTGGATTAGTCTCAGAACGTGAGGCTCCATCAAAGAAGAGCTCCCACGGAGCTTCATGATCTATCATGAAAATCTTTTCATCGGGTAAATCAGTTATGAGAGGAGAATCATCAGGTATCGGATGAGCTGCAAGAAAATCAGCCAAAGCTTGACCCTTCATTGCCTTTTGAGGCACAAAAGTGATATCAAATTCCATCACTAACAAAGCCCTTGTTCCCCGCAAGAGGGAGACACACCTTTCCCCCGTGCGCCCCACATGCTGCCTACTTTGGCGCAATTCATGCCGCAAGACTGGGAGCAAACTCAATTGACCAACACCGACATAATTCAACTTGATGAGGACTCAATGTCAACGCATAATGTGGCAACCTGCAATACCCTCTCTGTAACTGATAAACCCGCAGGTTCGGATTCCGAAGAAATTTTCACCTCTCGGGAACATGAAGCTCTCCGTGCCGAAAATTTTCCACAAAAAGAGCATGTTAAGACAAACATGAACCTAAGAGGAGGTAAAGTGCTCGCCAGTCCTCACCTAAAAAGTAAATTGGACAAGGCCGCTGCCCCAGAGCAAGCGCCTCCGCCTGGTGAAGTTCAAGATATGCAGGTTAAGGGGAAAGCCAAGCATCAAAACATCGAATGCAACGTCCTCGCTCATCTCAAGCGAATCCCCGCAATGTTGAGCGTTTATGATGCTCTGATGTTGGTGTCAGAGTTGCAGGAGGCTTTTGTTGAGGCTTTGTTGTCCCCAGAAGTTTATAAGGTAGATATGGCGAAGCATAGGTTGTTTTCCAACCCACTGTATTCAAATGGCATTACTTTCGAGGAAGAAGATAACCTTCTGCGAGACGGCGACCATAACCGTCCTTTGTACATAGAAGAAAACATTGAGAAAGCACATCTTCGGAGGATTCTAATTGATCCAGGTTCGGTCGTCAATATTATTCCTGTTAGAACTTTGATGTGTGCAGGTTTCACAGCGGATGAGCTAGAACCAACCGACATTGTAATATGTGGTTTTGATAACCAAGAAAGTTCATCACTCGGCGCTATCACTGTCAAGATTCAGATGTCTACGTTCAGTTTCAAGGTACGTTTCTTTGTGATTGAAGTTAACACATCTTATTTCAAGTGGTGTACTCACAGAGACATATAGAGATGGGGGCTTCATGGACTGAGCTCCCCTCGTCACTTCTTCTATTTGAGCCACCCTTTTCTTGACTACTTCTTGTGTAGGCACGGGCTCCTCTTTGGGATCCTTCCGTGTCCGGACAGAGATAAGAGGTGGTGCATTACTGCTGGAAACCAGCATTTTGTGGCCTTATTGACTTTTTGGCCACGATTTGGGTGCCAAATCGGTCACCACTGACGTCGAACCTGGTGTTACCAATAATATAATATATGTTGGTGTAACCCTCGGCTCATCAACATCAAATGAGGCAAAATTCGACGAACTCTCCGTATCTATAGAAGGAATAGGGTTAGGGAGATTTCACGATGGTGGACACCGCCTATATTTGCACCTTTGAGAACGAGAAGCAGCCTTCACTTTGGAGGAGCATGGGGTAAACAGGCGCTTTATTTCGGGAGTCGGGGTAGAAAAGTCAAACTTTATAATTATGTCTGCCGGTGGCGCTGACCGTCCCAAATAATTTTTACTTTTTTCCACGGGGAAGAAAAGAAGAATTTCTTGTCTGTGAGAACGCCGGTATAAGACGCTAGCCTGAAAGACATAGAAAGGGGGTCGACGTTGAAGTTGGCGCTGCTGGACTGGATCATCCGGTAGGCTGCCATGTTTAAAGTAATCGACAAAGGCTTAAGCCAATCATCTTCGCATACCACGTTAATCATTACCACATTAACTTCATACCTTTCTGGAACCAAATCCAACACAGTAGGAAGTAGCCATCTTTCTTATACGGTGACTTGCGCAGGTTCTCCTTCAGGGAGGACAAGGCTGCTGCAAGTTTAGCGAGGGCATCCACTGTCGCGTTCTTCCCACGCGCGCGGGACATGGATGACCTTGATCTGTTTGAACTTCTCCATAGATGCAGACAAGTTTAACTTAATTTGCCAACAACATCTTGAGCGCGCTAAGAAACTTGAGACAATCATCAAGGGGCATCTTACGAATTTTTCAGCACCCTTGAACATGGATATTACTCGAAGGCAACTATCTTTTAATCTCCCTGCTGTTGGCTCATATGGCACCACCTGGCCCACACGAGTTGTGCTTTTGGGTCTAAACGACATTCAAACGGGATTGCGACAAGTACCAAAGGACATGGAGCGGCTAGCCGACATAGTAAAATATAACATTGGTGTATGGCCAACTTTGTTCCAAGCTACAACGCCGCCTGACCTTAAGGAGTTAATATTGATACCGCGGTCCTTGGCTGATTACCTTCGTGGTAAACCCATTATCCCCACTTTTGAAGAGGATGTGATTGACAAAGCTAAAAGAGAGCTGGAAATGATTATATCCCAGATGGAATCAGCTCACCAAATGGCATCACAAGAACTCAAAATCCTTGAAGAAGAGAAAACCCTTTTAAAGGATCATCTAGATGCACTTTCCATCATATTCAAGGTTGGTTAATCTAAGTATCAATCAGTCATTGAGTTTTGTTAAAAAAAATGCTACACTGGGTGAAGAAGCTACGCGGCTATAGTCATCATATTCATGGTTGAGGATGATGCCATGTTATGTGAAATTGAGCACAAGATCAATGCTGAGAGTACATAATCCAGTTGGTGCAATACAAGCAATTAATTGATTCAGAGCATGCGAGTCAAACACAGGAGGTATGACAGCTTGATCAGAGCAACCACTTAAAAAAATGCAATACGAGAGTCATTTATTGGAAGACACAGTGTGATGACATTTATTTTATTTTTAAAAAAGGGTTCTGCTCATGGCATGAATGCCCATTCTACTGCTAATCAGAAAGGTTTCTCGACGGCCAAAGATTCGCAAGGAATTGACAGAACAAGAGAAGCTAAGGGCCCTCCCTGACCTCTAAGCTGTTCTTTAGCTTTGTTGATCTCTAGCATCTGAGCGCCATTCCGTGCTCGAAGTGAATTCAAAGTATCAATACTTTTCCCCATCTCTTCAAGTGCTTTTGAAAGAGGTTGAAAGCTTGTTAAAGTTGTCTATACATCAGAAACAGCGGCGTCTTTATTTTGACGTGCCTTCTTGAGTCTTTCCCCGAGACTCTTATATTCCTCTTCCAGTTGGTCAACTTCTCTCTTGCGCTTTTCAGGGATGACGGAAAGTGCATCTAGATGATGCCGCATGGAATGAACAACATGGAAAGTAAAAGTGAAGAGCCCCAAGATGTGCCGGGAGCCGCTTGTCATATGATTTCCGCAACGGCTGTGACCGAAGGGGAATTTTCATCTTATGGTCCTCAACTGCCTTGTCTCGCTAATGAACCTGTTGAGTTGGAGGAGGTGGTTGAAATTACTTCAGCACCAGAACAACTCGAAGATGGCGGAAAACCCACAATTGATGAGCTCGCCAAGATAAATCTTGGTACACAAGATAATCCACGCCCTACTTTTGTGAGCGCAATGCTTACTGAGGAGGAGCGTGAGGATTACCGCCAGTTTCTAATGGAATTCAAAGACTGTTTCGCTTGGACATACAAGGAGATGCCGGGTTTAGATCCCCGTGTTGCCACTCATAAGTTGGCAATTGATCGTCAGTACGGACCGGTCAAACAAATTCCACGACGCCTGCGACCAGAATTCCAACAACAGGTAATAGCTAAAGTCGATAAACTAATAACTGCAGGTTTTATCAAAGAGGTGCAATATCCTAGGTGGCTCGCCAATATCGTACCCGTGGAGATGAATGGTTGTAGACAGTGGGCATGAGGTAAGCAAGATTATCCACCTGCCATTCTTCCTCCACCTCCTTGATCCAACTTCTCGTGATCGACCTGCTTATGACCTGCAGAAGAAGTAGTTGATGTCTTCCTCCAGAGAGTGAGAAGAAGAACCTGCAGAGCCATTCACAGTGATCAAGAAAGCACCGTGACATCAGGTAGTTTTTAAGAAAAATTCCCATGAATAAGAATCATATTTATATGAATTGTGCCTTTGCATGCATTGCCATTCATTTATCTTTTTATTACCAACACAATTGATGCAGTCAAGTTTAACTTAACTTGCCAACATCTTGAGCGCGCCAAGAACTGATAGTTATATTCCGATCAATTATTAAATAATGCGATAAATAAATTATCAGCATTAGAGAAAAATTAACGTGAAATTTACGTCAAACAAATGCCCCTCGTTAAAATCGGTTTAAATACGAAGTAACTTTGAACCAATTTTAGCGAAAAAAACTTAACCGACGTAACTTCCCGTTACCGCCTTTTTCTTTTCCTTCATCCGATTGAATCTATTAGTAACAACTGTATCAACCAGTCTTTATCTCTTATTATCCTCATCAGATGAAACAAACTCTTTTTATGTTAAATACAACAGCCGCGTACCTCCTTTTCTGTAGGATACACGTTTCTTCTTTTTCTTCCTTCGCATGTGAGATTAGGAAAGCTCGTCCCCTTCTTTTCTGCAATGGCAAGGACACGCTCCAGATGGGATCGACATAAAGCTCAAAGTCAACAAGCAGATGATCAACCAAAGGCACAACGTGCTCATCGCTCAACGTCGCTTAATCAACAGCCTACTGATTCAAACATCCCTGTCCTCGAATCTGAAATAGCACAATCAGTCGGGCTTGCTGCGAGTAGACACAGGAATTTTAATTAAGAGAACTACTGGCAAGGGACGTCGTCGCCCATGCTCATCTTCACCCGATCATGATCATGATTCACGATTAGAGGATCAATTTGCTGCCACACAGGAGCAAAACGAAATCACGATCGATGAGTATGGTACCAATAACAATGATTATTTCTTCATGCCAAGGGTAAGAACCTTTACCACAAAACTATTTCATCTTTTATGCATTTAACTTTTTTTCTTTTGAATAGAGCCACTCGGCATCTACGCCTAATAATCAGAGCGAATTCCCGGAAGAGCTATTAGCAGAATGCATGGGCTACTTTACTCCCAATGAGGCGGATCCTTTTGTTACTCATGTCCAAGCTCCACTGAAGCCGTGGATCTCAATGTTTCCAAAGGGAAAACCATTCACAATGATCAAGAAAGCACCATGACATCAGGTAGTTTTTAAGAAAAATTCCCATGAATAAGAATCATATACTGCCAATATCTCGTCTCTTCTACTTCGACAATTTTCAGGGTCATTGACCGGCCCTGCTTTTCAGTGGTATAGCCGTCTGCCCATTGGGCCCATCGAGAGTTGGACGGCTATGAAGGATGCCTTCAAAAGGCACTTTATGGCCATGAAGAAGGATTTCTCCATCGTTGAATTATCACAAGTGAAGCAACGACGTGATGAAGCTATCGATGATTATGTGGTACACTTTCATAAGCGGAAATCATATGACAAGCGGCTCTCGGCACATCTTGGGGCCCGTCATCTTCACTTTTACTTTCCATGAACACATGCATCATTATCTGTTGAAATATGGCGCCCATGTTGTTCATTCCATGCGGCATCCCTACACCATCCTGAAAACTAGGAACATTATGAAATACAGACTCACCAAAATCTTGGGGCATAAGGATCCCATATGTATGGCTACCTGTCGCAAATTCAGCCAATCTCGACTTCATTACCACGGCGGTGAAGCACGAAGTAACTCGTGAGGAGCTTCCAACATCTTCATCTTCCAAGTCCGAAGACTCGGGCTCGATATAACCCAATCCATACTTTGGCTGAAATCTATGTCTGCCCCCTTTATTGATGAAATGTTTTGCTTGTTTCCACCTTTCCTCGTATATGACGGGCGGAAGTGGGACATTGTTATCATCCTGGATATCCATGCCGGCCTTCTTTGAAAGGCGAACCATTCGGGTTCAGCCCTTGAGTGTACAACCCAACACAAAAGATGATGAACAATGGTGGTAAAGGTAAGCCCCAAGATGATGCTAACAGTGCAGGAATACTTTCGGCAATTGCCCAAGGGAGTGTCCCTATTCTGGGAGCTAGAAGAGATCGAGCCAAGACTAGGCCAAAAACATCATTGCAGGAACTCCTTAAAAAACAGTACAGCTTTCGGAAGGAACTTGAAAAGGAGCTTTTGATCAATTGGTGGAGCAGAAGATCCTTACCTTGCCGGAGCCACGGCGCCCAGACTAGGTAAACATGACTAACAATCCATTGTTTTGTCCTTATCACAGATATGTTGGTCATGTTATACAAGATTGTGTGTCGTTTAAAGAATGGCTTCAAAGGGCCATAGATGAGAAGAGAATCAATTTAGATCCGGAGGCAATGAACCCAGAATATCACATGGTCAATGTCGTGACCGTGAAATCGCCATCGATCAATGAGCAGAATGATGAAGAAACGATATGGGTGCCACTTCAACACTCTGCACAACAAGAAAAGTTGCTAGCATATACTCCTCCCCCCCCAGATTCTAATAAGCTTCAAACGAAAAAATAGAAAAGGTACCCCGCTTTAGCCTATGAACCATGGTCCTCCCCTAAACTTTAAAATTGAATTAACTTGATCGTTGAGTTATCAAAATAGGGTACAAAATGACTCTTTGATGTCGACTGTAGAGTAGGGCTACCATCACCTTGGGATTCCCTAGATATAGCCGTCGTCGCCATGAGATCCCCTTGATGTTGTTATTGTCGCCACAGATAGGAAGGCCATCGCCAAGGATGTAGAAATAGAATCCCAGGGAGGGTGCAATGCAAAACTAGGTGAGGGCAACGGTCAGTGCCACTGTTGGCGAGGTCACTATAGCGGTGGAGATGAGAGGAGGGAGGAAGAGAAGAGAAGAGACAAAGAGCGTGGGTGGCGGCGGTTGCCAAGCCAAAGAATGAGGAGGAGGCTGGCTAGGGTGCGTGGTTTTTTCATATGAACTGTGCTGCTAGGCATCCGATTGAAATCTAATGGTGGAGATAGTGGTAAGATGAGTCAGGCAGGGCAAAGGTCGACCTGGACCAAACTTGATCAAAATTGAGAACTCGACCCGACCTCCACCATGTATAGGGATGGGTTGAGATCCTATGGGTTGGTTACATATGTAGATCTTTAGTAAGACTGCCTAGTGATGTTGTTGCACAGAGGACAATGTGGGGAGGGAGGGCAGGAGCGTGAGACTTTGGATGCAGAGAGAGGGGTAGAGAAAGGTAGTAGCATGAGGAGACAGATAAAGAAGAGGCGACATGATGGGGGGAGTTGTGGATGAGAGGGAAACACAAGGGTTTTCGGATGAGGACATTGGGCACGGAGGAGGGGGTGCAACAGATGAGTGTGTAATGTGAAGATAATGACATAGTCAATGGAGCGGAGAGAAAGGAGCCATCAATGGCCACTAGATATGGATCTAAGAAGCTTCAAGGCGTTGTTGGCCTTCTTAAGTCTATGACGAAGGTTATACCTAGGGACCAAGACACGTTTTTGTCATCGCATTCCTCATGCGGCAACACCATCGCTACAGAGCACATGACTCATGAGGACCCATGAATGATCACCACGTGTGACTATATTGGTGCCTGAATGATAACCACCCCACTTTGACTAGATTTAGGGGACTCCAACAACCACCAACTCAAAACACTATGTTGGCTATATCGAGGCCATGGTGGTGGTGGTCTCAGAGAAATGGATGTACTCTGCTTTAGCCACAATCCGCAGACAACTCATATATCTCGATGATGGCCACGACGGTGATGGTGGTTAGAGCTCCATGATGAGAGCTCAAACTAGTGATGAATTTATGAATTTCGTCATTTCTTATGTGATTTTTATTTAACCATCAATACAAAGACATAGCGAAACACCTAACTTTTATATTAACATCGTTTGACCAGAATCTCACAATAACCTTTTATCGGTTGTCGAGAAAAACAGCTTTAGTTATCTTGAAAATAACTATTTGAAAACAGGAATGTATATAGTTGCAATCGCCCGCAAGAAATTGGTTTGTCAAAAGTCAATAGCCCCGGACACGATCACATCACACGGTAGGTGAGCAAGTCATCCTTTTTTTTAAAAAAAAATCCATACATACACATGCAATCATGCATGGACCAATTTGGCCTTGGGCCGGGATACCGTACCGCTCTAGTGTTACGATTTGGCAAATGTGATCTTTACAGGGTGGAGCTAGCCAGCCTAACCGCGCTCACTGAATCTGATGACTATTTCAACACTAAGACCTCTTAAGAAAACAGTAGGGCAAAGATTATTTAGTTATATATAAATAAAGTAAAGATATATATTCATGTATGTACTATGTAGAGAGGAGGGCCGGTACGTAGATAGATGTACGAGGAACATAAGGAAAAGGAAATGAAAGTGGCTAAAATTTTCTTGAAAGCTATTATGGTACACAGAGATCCCACATAACACATGGTTGGCGACCAGATTTTTATCAAGGATAATGGCACTATCATTCAATATATATTGTGGAAGTTGTTAGAATTATTGGGCCTGGCCCATTTAATATCTAAATAATTCCTGGAAAATCTCAAAGGCCCATGTATGCATGAGGCATGTGAAATTTCTTTAGTACCATATTGCTAGTGGGATGAGTGGAGGACATGCTTAAATAGTGGAGCTTGCTCCCTCCCACTAGAGAATGTGATGGGAGAGAGAAATAGAGAATCACACGCGCGCGCTCGCCTCGCCAATTTACTGTAGCTATAGGTTCCTGCTCTCTCGTGCAACCTCCTCTCCGCAGCCTGTCGCGCGTTGAGAGTGCGACCGAGACCCTGTCGCGAATTCAAAGTGCGACCGGGGCCTATTTTTGTCTAAATTTCAATCCGCCATATAATTTTGTATAAACGAATAAATATAAATATAAAAAAATAAATTTTCGGTAGGTGAGTAGGTCAAAAATCCATACATAAGCATGCATGGACCAATTGGGCCTTGGGCCGGGACACCGTACCGCTCTAGTGTTACGATTTGGCAAATGTGTTCTTTACAGGGTGGAGCTAGCCAGCCTAACCCCGCTCACTGAATCTGATGACTATTTCAACACTAAGACCTCTTAAAGAAAACAGTAGGGAAAAGATTATTTAGTTATATATAAATAAATGAATATATGTACTATGTAGAGAGGAGGGCCGGTAGGTAGATATATAGATGTACGAGGGCTAAAATTTTCTTGAAAGCTATTATGGTACACAGAGATCCCACATAATACATGGTTGGCGACCAGATTTTTATCAAGGATAATGGCACTATCATTCCATATATTGTGGAAGTTATCGGCAGCCTCACAGGTACTACTATCATTTTATCCCTTTCATCTTCATCCCTTCCTTTCATCCTTTGCAGTGAGATTGGAGTATATTTAAGGATAAAATGCACAGATCGGCTTCAACATGCCAATTCAAGCGCGGTACTGAATTATATAGTTCATATTGACATTCTGACACTCAACGCGTATCTCTCCTGTAAAGCCAGGAAGGCGCTCTGTTTTTACCATCCTCGGCAGTTGGATTATGGTTCTTCTACTGTACATTAAACAAAACGCCGGCCATTAATTATTCCTCGTAATCCAACAGCTTAGCTCTTTCACTGTATATACTGCAAAGGAGTCCCCAAATGTACCGAAAAGGGCTCTTGGTTATATATATAATCGGCCAACTAGATGGGAGGTAAGTAAGCATTATATACCGGATACTGTAACTACAGAAATCGCTGTAGTACGTAGACTGTACCGTTGAGGCGAATCTGAGCCGTTCGTTTTCGATCCGACGGGGAGGATTGACGGAATCCGCTTCCGTTGCAACTCTCAAACATTTGGCGTCCAAATTAAGCTAAATCTTGTAGCCCAACTAATATCTGTGGAGCCGGTACTCATTCCAATCATTCACTCGGGCTCCGTCTTTAAAATGCCCAAAATTAAGCTAATCCTGTACCACTAGCAGTGACAGTGGAGCACTGTTCATCCCAATCATTCTCTAATCTGGTGCCTAATCTGCAGCCTGCATGCTGGCATGGAATATAATGCACGGTGATGGTTGCTGCTGCTGCTGCAGCAGTGCTGCCAGACACCAGCTAGCTAAGCTCAGCTCGGATGCTAATTAATGCGTGCAACCAACGAATTAAGAGCACGGAGCTGGGCTTAACTGCAGGTGGCTAACCACTGTTTGGTCGGCTACAATATAATCCCTGTGGCAGGGCACTGTGGTTCGGATTTGATGGTTGGAATGTTTAAAGTATTGAGTGGCTTAATCAATCATGCGGTTGGTTTAGTGGGCTAAACCTAATTAGTCGGGTGAGGCTGCCAAATCCATTGCTGGTAGGCGGTGTGTGCCTGCCGCGCCGCCGGCGGTGATTGCGGCGGTGCGCCGGTGGGCCGCACGCTATGGCCGTCACGGGCTCCAAACACGTAATTGCAGCAGTTTGTAGACAACGATGGTCAAAGTGTATTATAACGATGTTCATCATACGACTTAGGAACAAGATGTAGTTTTTTTTCGCACTCACAACCTGTTATTGGTTTTGGTGCTGGGCATAGTCGACAGGCAGATTAGTTAAAGACTGGTCAATTTTACATGTGCATTCTCTCTCATTTGTTGGGCTGAGTGAATAATTGGTCGAACTGAAGTGGACCAAGTGTTAAAATGAACTTTGAAAAGTCTTGCAATATAATTTTTAAAACCGTTTAACTTCGTTTATGTTATTTTTGATAGGTTTTTGAGGTGGATTTTTGAGGGCCCAGTTCTTTTCAGCTTAACGACTTAACAGTTTAACGACCTATTTACGTTTTGAAAAGACATATGCTTTAAATTTTTTGAGTCCGTTTTTTTGTTGTTTTGAAGGTGGGTTCTAACGCTTTAAAAAGCAAGTCAAATGAAATGGATCCGACTCTAAAGACTATCTTGAGAAGCTCTCAAAGTTCAGTTATTTCAGCTGTTCAGCCATTCAGATCAGCTCAAAAGAACAGAGTCTAGTCGAGTATAACCTATTTTAAGCTTGTGGCCTGCGAGAAACATATTTTAATACAGTAGAACCTATAAACTGTTCATAGACATCTCTCGTTCTCCTGCAGCACGGCCGGTGGGGCGTGGCGTGCGCTCCGGCTATCACGGGTTCCTACAGTCCTACGCCTACCACGCCTTTTGGCTATCACGGCTATCACGGTTTTGGCGCGTAAACAAGCAAGAGCCTAATTAGCTTAACTTTCTCCCCGTCGTTTGCGTCGATGCAGCAATATGAAAGCCCGTCTCGTCTCGTACTCTCGTTCCAGGTTTCAGAATTTATATAAAACACTCCCGTGTTTCAAACGTAATCCGTGTCCCTTGCTGCTGCTGCTGCATGCGGCGGCGGCGGCGGCGGCAAGAGAACGTTATTACGCTCCGGTAAACTTCATTTTGCCAGTGGAAATTACCGTGCTGAAAGCATGCATCGTGAGGGGAGGGGGAGGGATTAGCGCCAAAGCATGGAGGTTTGGCGCTTGTTAAACCAAGGAATGAAAGGCGAGAAGGAAATCATGCCGTTGCGCTTGCGCACGAAAGCTGCAACGGCAGCTTTGCTTCCCGCTTTTTCTGTAGGACTATTTATGAGCAGCACGCCCCCCGAAGCCAAAAATGCTACGCCCCCCCCCCCCTCCACCCACCCACGCACGTACCATGTTAGCATAGGTGATAAAAACTTTCATTTATAATCATGCTTGTCTACGGCTGCATGCAATTAATGTTGTATCAGAGACAATCTAACTTTTAAACGCTGTTAATACAAGTATGTTTTAGGGCCTGTTTTTTTAAGCTGATCTGAACGGCTGAAATGACTGAACTTCGAGAGCTTTTCGAGATAGTCTCGAGATTTCGATCCATTTCACTTGACTTGGTTTTTAAAGCGTTATGACCCACCTTCAAAACAGCAAAAAACGAACTCAAAAAACTCAAAACATATGTCTTTTCAAAGCATAGATAAGTCGTTAAGCTGAAAAGAACGGTGCCCTAAGGTTTCAGATACAAACCAAATCATTATTCTAAGGTTCGCTAAAAAATATGCTAGTTCTTATCTTAACATTCAAAAATATGCTATTTTCTATCTAAACATTATAATTTAAATTCTAGAAACATCTTTACAATATATCGACTTTCCTTAAACCTGAAATAGAGTATTATTTCCATTAATCTGTTTTAACCATTCTTCTCTAGATAATTTACAAACTAGAGCCAGTGAAAAAATAAATTTTGAACATACCCATCTTATTAAAGAAATGAAGTATGGCTTCTTTGTTATTAAACTAATATACTATCTTTGTATCCTCTGTTATTAAACTAATATACTCCCTTCGTATCACAAGGAGTAGAAATTTTAAACATGTTATAATTCAAAGCTTGAAACTTTATCTGTGTAAATATTTTGAACTATTTAGGTTAAATGCATGAAAATAATATATATATATTCGTCTCAAAAACACTTCAAAAATATCATATTTTTGTGCATTTTATAAATATATTGCAATGATAATTAGTGGTCAAAGTTGTATATTTGAGTGAGTAATATCTAAGACCTTGTCCACGCCGGCTATAGGTATAAGATTTATTTAGAACTTAAAGATCATTCCTCAAAGATATCATAATATTACATCAATGTGTATCAAGATACATCATCCATTCCTTGAGGGAATGTATGTTAACTGCCACTCCACGCAATGTATAAACATAGCATATGATCCAATGTACAAACTACAAAGACAAAGACACATTAGAACGTATATGCACTGCGGTTATTTTAACCGAATTCAATGTTACAAGGCAAAAGAAGATAAAAAGATACTTTGTTTGGAAGTTGGAATCAACCCGTACCAGCTAAAAATAACAGAGCACTAACATCCAAATAACAAAAGATAATATATACTCTGCATAGTGAATGAAACAATGACACTCTAGATTTGGCGTGGTAAACATCGACTACAGTACATACCTGCAAATTATACTAGCTAAATTATCGCTGTAACATGAACACGATAGCCAAAGACACAAATTTAATTTCCAAAATATATTTGGAAACTGTATTAGACCATGTTTGGAAGCAAAGTTTTTAAAACCATAATTTTGCAATACTATGGTTTGCTAATTGCTTTACCAAATTACCATGATTTTACCAAATCTCAATAAAACTATGTTATTCCTTGAAACTAAGAACTGTTTGATTGTAAAGTTTTTTACCAAAGTATTGACCATAAGTAAGGAAGAGAAGTGAAAACTTTAATATTTGTTTACAAGCAAAGTATTTTCATAGTTTTTAGACAATACCATGGTTTCTGAGAATAACATGGTATTTTATACCATGAGGTGTTTGGTAGCCACGTAAAAAACTTTGTTTTGAAACCTATGGTTTGGGCAAAACCATGGTGTTTTTGAAGTATTGAAAACTCCAATCCAAACTAAAGTTTTCACTTCTCTTCCTTGCTTATGGTCAATACTTTGGTAAAAAACTTTACAACCAAACAGTTCGTAATTCTAAAAAATACCATGGTTTTATTGAGATTTGATAAAACCATAGTATTTTGATAAAATAAACCATAGTATTGTAAAACTATGATTTTAAAAATTTTTGCTTCCAAACAGGGCCTTAGTTTGGATTAGAGTTTTCAATACTCTAAAAATAACATGGTTTTGCCCATACCATGGTTTTCAAAAGTCAAAACAAACTTTATTTACATGGCTACCAAACACCACATGGTATAAAATATCATATTGTTCTTAGAAACCATAGTACTATTACCTAAAAACTATGAAAATACTTGCTTCCAAACAGGTCCTTATTACAGTTTTGCACTGTACGACTCTCCTTGGGGCGCACTTGTTGGTGCAGCCTAGCAAATACCGCCACATAAACTCCTCACACAGTCACACAGGCACAGCTCACACCTACATAATATACTCCCTCTCTTCCGCCTCCTCCGAGACGCCAACCCAGCCACCGCTCACCGTGCAATGCCGACGACGAGCGCCTCGCCGGCGGCAGCGGCGCACCGCCGACGGACCCGCCGCAAGCCCCCACCACCGCGGCAGCCGTGGTGCTGCTCCTTCGGCGTTGACCCCCTCTCCGCCGCTCGCCGGAGCCCCCTCCCCGCGCCGCCGCAAGCCAAGCCGGCCGCCCCGCTGTCCCGCCGCATCCGGTCCCCCGGACGCGTCTCCCCCATCGACGACCCGTCCTCTGCCACCGCGGCGCATGCTTCCGCGCGGCTGTCGTCTGTCACCGAGTCCGAGTGCCCGCTGCCTCCCTTGCCTCCATCGCCGCCGCCGCCGCCTCCTCCACCGGCGGTGGACAGGAAGAGGAGGACACTGCGTCTCCGACTTGTGGCCAAAGGCGTGATCTTGGAGGTGGATGAGGTGGAGAGGCTGCGGAGGGAGAGCAAGATGGTGGCGAACCTTCTCAGGGAAGGCGGCGGCGGCGAGGTGGCGTTAGAAGGAAAGGTAGAGGTGGATGCAGTGAGGGAGGCTGTGGAATTGATGTTGGAAGACGATGACGAGGCCTCAGCGATGAGGCGGCTAGCCCGCGTCGGTGTGGCGCGCGCCATTGGCGTGCTTGAGGTGAGCTCTCTGATAGGACGATGCATCTGTTGGGCTCTTGGTAATAGAGATTAGAGAAAGGTTGCATTTGTGTTAATTGCTGGTAGATTTACGTGCAAGTTTATTATACCTTTAACTTAATGATTGTATCTATATTTTGTTCATGATTTGCTCTAGCTTAGGAAAAATCGCAAGTTATGCTGTGGTATGTTACTCTGATGAGTTACAAATTGGTAACATTGCTTGTGATTTGGTTTGCACCATTAGGTTGTATGGTTTGATTGTTGATGATCAAATTGGGAGGATACAGAATGTGTGGTGCTCCTTTCGACTAACAGAATGATCGACTCTCAGTTCTAGCTTTTGAGCCATGTAGTTGAGTACATTGTAAATTAATCATCGTATATCTGTCTTCAACAATTTCTTTGTTCATTGAGCTTTTGGGCAACTGTATCTGTTAACATCCAGGAATGACACGCTACCCCTTTGGTAAATTGTAAGAAAAATAGGAAAGGGGGACAGAACTAATAAAAGAATATACAAAAATAAAAGGAATAGATTGATTGCAATAAAATGACAATGTTCTAATTCTGAAGTTATACCCCCAATTTATTTTCTTGGAACATCTCCATTTATATGAATTTTAAAGTTGATACTTTCTATTTTGTCCCTCATCTTAGACCACACATTTTTTTATATATTTTTCCTTTCATATATTTTTGGTTCTTTTCTTTCGTCAATTTTTATTTGTCTCGATGTCAATTTTCTACTTCTGTTTCCATATTTCATTTTATATGTTAATTTTTATAATTATTTTTTGGGTTTGGAAAAAATATATTCTTACATTTTTGTGTTCGATTTTATATTCGTTGTTTTTGCGTACTATAATTAATGGCAATGTTTCGTTGTAATTTGTTCTAGCTTTTTGTCAATGTTCATTTTTATTACCTAATCAAACTTATTTGTACTTAGGTATTTCTGTGATTTATTCAAACACATCAGAAGTTTTTTTTCCTCTACAATATTTAAAGCGGTAACTTCTGTTGTTTCTACGATTTTAGTGCATCCTGTTTGCTCCACCAAAGTTTATGTTTTGCGATACATGTACAATTGACAATTTGATCTTGATTACTTGTTGATCTTTCTAAAACTTGTTTCTTTTTAAAGTTGTTGGGCCTGTTTTACGAAATTATAAATAGCGGGACTCCATGAGTTATTGCAAGAAAAAGTGGACTAAACCATATAAATATTCTATTTAATTTGAAGAGTTTGATCTATGAATTATGTACCTTGTAATATAACGCCCCACATACTATGAAATACTAGAACTCTTATGTTGGTGTTGGTACTTGTATGGTCTTCTGTAAAATAAGAGCTATGAATTAGTTAAGTATCACTATCTTCAATTCCTGCCATCATGGAATAAGAGTGCTTGCATTATGTGGATTCCTATTTTAAAGAGCCAGGCTATGGAATCAGCTGCAATCATGCATTAACTGCGACAGTTGCATGCTGCCAGGCAGCCATCTGATGAGACAATCAATATCATACATTATGTATCCCTTAAAAAATGATTATGTATCTCAAAATTTCTTGTGGGACAATTTCTCAGTCAGGGATAATGAGATAAATTCCATCAGTTCTGTCACTAGTTTGCATGCCTTCCCTTGAAAATGGAAACCTGTTTGCGGTGTTTTTAGGATGATAGTAGATATACTTCCTTTAGTTTCATAGTTTCACCTGGCGAAGACATGATAGTAGTAGCATGTACTGTTTTTCCATCATGATTTCATCTGCTTTATTAAAATCTACTATTCTAGAAAGTATAATATTTCATGTTTTTATGTAAAGAAATCAAACTGGCTACCTCATTGTTGGGATCTTCACTACTGTGTTATGGGATTGCATTGTTGCGTCATACTAAAGAGGTATTGCACTGAAAAAATGAGTTCCTGCATTCTTGTGGAATAGAAATAATGCTGCTCATATATGTAACTTTGAAATGTGTTCATATGAACTTTGCAAGGGCTAGCAATGAATGGCTTTTCAAATAAGAAAGATCTGTAATTGTAGACTCAACTCAATACTGTAAAATCTAGTTTTGTACAGAGGTCCATTCCATTGTTGCATTAGCTTTACTACTTTAGTATGTACTTTTAATGCTTCTCTACAAATTTGAATTGGTCTTAACTTGTTGTCGACATGTTTTTCGTAATGCCTAAACAAATTTCTCAGGTATCCTTCTCACTTATGTTTGACAGAGGAGTTAACAACTGTCTAAAATATCTTGAGGCTGTCCCATGGAATGAGCCAGAAGAGGAGAAAATTAAGAGCTTGTTTTCTCATTATTCATCTAATGGATCAGTTTCGAAAGATTTTCTAGCAAGGTTACTACCACAAAAGCCCACCTCATCCGCAGAACTGGTAGTTGAACTAATAGATTCCATCACAAAGGGGACCAACAATAATGCTCGTAAGGAGCTGCGGACTCTAGTGGATGGTATCTTATCCAAGACTTCTATCTACATAAAGGGTGATAAAGAGCTGGACAAAAGGAGCATTTACTCTATCTGTCATTCTTGCTTGAACCGTCTTGTGGAATTATTTGAAGAAACCTTGAATCTGGGCCCTTTTGACCAAACTACCATTTCAGTTGGAAAACGACCACTTGAGAGTATCTACAAGCAAGTTCAAAACCTCAACTGGTTGCTGCAGATTCTAATAGACAAGCAGATGGGAGAGGAGTTTATAGATTTATGGGCCAATCAGAAGACCCTCAGTAGTATCCATAAGCGGTTGTCACCGATGGTACGCTATGAGCTTAGTCGTATTTCAGCCACAATTTTTATCGCCATGGGGAGTGGGAAGCTCCATTGTGCCGGGGAGAAAAGGTTCAGCATCTTTCAGGCCTGGTTCAAGCCAATGCTGATAGATTTCGGTTGGCTCAGGAAGTGCCCAAAAGGTCTCAACCTGACAATGCTGGAGGAAGGAATTGGGCAAGCGTTGTTGACACTCACATTGAAGCAGCAGCAGGTGTTGTTCATGGAGTGGTTTGAGGCTTTCAGTGGGCAAGGCCGGGAATGCCCAAACCTAATGAAGGCCTTCCAGGTCTGGTGGCGACGTTCATTCGTAAGATCCCTAGCAAGTAGTTGAGTGTTGTTAATTCTTGCAAATTCATCACCTCAGTTGTGTGTATGCTTATGTATGTGTTCGATATTGTGATAATGATATATAATACATAGCTCATGCATCAGATTCCCTGATGAAACCTTGCTGATCTGTAGCTACAATTCTGTAGCTCTGCTGGGATGTAAAAAAATTCTTTAGTTGTTTCATGTTGAGCTGAAGGTATCTGATGTGGTGGTTGTGAAGTTGGTCCATTGATTATATGCTCCACTGAATGAGCGTTGCTCGTACAAATTTAATGACATTTAGTGTGATCAAAACCTGTGGACCTGTGGTCCAATGGTGCGTGGGTTACAACTTGCAGAACTGGAGCTTGCATTGTCGGACTAATGTCATAATGACTAAACTTCCGCTACAAAGTGGAGCTTGCATTCTCGGACTAATGTCATAATGACTAGACTGAACTAAACTAAACCAGTTAATTTTTCCAACTACAGCAAAAACTAGACTAAAACAGAGAATCAAAGAGGGCCATAATCTGCTATTCTGCTTTGCATCGTATCACCACTTCACCAGTAGATAGATTCGTTCCAGTGAAATGTTTGTAGCTATCACTATGATGTTATTTTTACTATATCTAATTGGCTGTATTCTGGACCACCAAGGTACCATGGCACCTGATCACGTGTTCTGCTTGTATCTTCTGGAACTGTGGCATGAACTAGACATCTGAGTCAATGTGCATCTCGGGCAATATTCAGGTGCCAAACAAGTCTGCAAGAACTACAACAAATGTCTGCAGATACATTTCATGCATAGAGATTTTCAAATTACTAACGCATTGCTAGTTGTGATGCTCTACTAATCATCAGTGCACATGTCTGATGTTTCTAGATCAGCCTGAGTGGTATTTTAAATCAACCAACTTCTTTGGGTTTAATTCCCATCCTGGATGTCTTTGTTAACGGTTCATACATCAGATTCTTAGACATTAATGGAGGCATCCAAAACAATCTATAAACAAAGAATTCTTTTTTATCAAGGAAAGCCAGGCCACATGCTGTTCGGTTCCAAGTAGGTGGATTGTGAGAAGTTTGTTATGTGTATCTGTTAGAATGTCATCGTCTAGAGGAAGAAACCAAGTGCCCAACCACCCGTGACTTGTCTCTTGGTGTTTCTAATTGCTAGTTGCACTTTCTGTGGTCAGTTTGGTCACTAAACATTTGGCAAACCAAATATGGATCCGGCGCATGGTTCCTAATATAGATGTGGTGTAGGAGGCATCATCAACACAAAATGCAAGTCTAGCATAAATTGTGGCTTTGTTCATATAGGATTAATTATAGGTCATTCAGCACTCAAGGCAGTTTTTTTGGTTGAGTAGAGTACACTCGGCAGGGGGAACTCGTGATCGGAAAGACCAAAATGGGCTCTTATTGGACCGGATGGTCGGAAATGGGCCACTAAATTCTGATTAAATACTTTGTCTCGCTCTAAGGCAAATAAGAATAGACGCTACATGCGATAACCATGCATAACAACTTTATCTTTGTCTTTGACACTCCTGGTCAATCACAGCTTGGGACAGATTGAGATTGTTGCGAAAACGTGACAAGTCTGACACAGAAATCGCCTTGGTGAGACAATCAACTTGGTCTGTTGACGGAATGAACCTGATGTCCAGCGCCTTGCTCGCCACTCATTCCGCATAAAATTAAAATCAACCTCCACATGGTTAGTTCTGGCATGGAAGATTGGGTTCGCAAATAGATTCTTGGCACCCAAGTTATCACGCCACAAAACTGGAGCTCGCTGTTGATAAAGAAGTGGTGTGATCCTTGATGAAGAAGTGGTCAGAACAAATTTCGAAGAATAAATTATTGGCGGTTGCAAGTTTATGAATAGAAAGGAGACTACGCTAAAGAGGTTTAGAAAGGGTCTTAATCTGATAATAACCAATATGCATTATCAACATACCTGAACCATTAACAGCACGTACTTTCTCCTTCCCATTGTACATATTGTGAATGGCGGTGAGCTTATCTAGGTCTCTCGTGATGTGCTCTGTAGCTCTGGAGTTAGTGTGCCATGCCGAGTCAAAGAGTAACCAGCACATGCAAGTGCTGCTTGTAACACCCCAACCCAACCGGGTTTGGAATATTACTAACTCTATGAAAAATCACAAATTTCGACAGCATCCCCCCATAAATGCTATAGTCCACAAACACAGTTTTAACAAATTTTTATATGTAATCAACAATCATCATCAAACATATAATCAACTCCCATCATCAAGATATAATCAACAATTAATAAACTTAAAACCCTCCTCACGCCATCTCATTAAAGGCCAAAGCCATTTACTGTTCACCTTTACCTTTCAAGATTACGCCGAATACATTAAACAAGGAATAACCCAAACATCCAACCAATGGAATAAAACATTAGTTTCCACACAGAACAAGTATAATAAATGGTTCCTTAAATAGTTTAAGAAGTTGTCGGTATAATAAATACCGGGGTATAAAGAGTCCGAAGGAAAGCCAGGCGAGGGCCCCACACGTCAGGTGGGCGACCAGACCCCAGCGTGTGGGCGAGCCCCTCAGGAGCCAGGCGAGGGCCCCACACGTCAGGCGGGCGACCAGACCCCAGCGTGTGGGCGAGCCCCTCAGGAGCCAGGCGAGGGCCCCACACGTCAGGCGGGCGACCAGACCCCAGCGTGTGGGCGAGCCCCTCAGGAGCCAGGCGAGGGCCCCACACGTCAGGCGGGCGACCAGACCCCAGCGTGTGGGCGAGCCCCTCAGGAGCCAGGCGAGGGCCCCACACGTCAGGCGGGCGACCAGACCCCAGCGTGTGGGCGAGCCCCTCAGGAGCCAGGCGAGGGCCCCACACGTCAGGCGGGCGACCAGACCCCAGCGTGTGGGCGAGCCCCTCAGGAGCCAGGCGAGGGCCCCACACGTCAGGCGGGCGACCAGACCCCAGCGTGTGGGCGAGCCCCTCAGGAGCCAGGCGAGGGCCCCACACGTCAGGCGGGCGACCAGACCCCAGCGTGTGGGCGAGCCCCTCAGGAGCCAGGCGAGGGCCCCACACGTCAGGCGGGCGACCAGACCCCAGCGTGTGGGCGAGCCCCTCAGGAGCCAGGCGAGGGCCCCACACGTCAGGCGGGCGACCAGACCCCAGCGTGTGGGCGAGCCCCTCAGGAGCCAGGCGAGGGCCCCACACGTCAGGCGGGCGACCAGACCCCAGCGTGTGGGCGAGCCCCTCAGGAGCCAGGCGAGGGCCCCACACGTCAGGCGGGCGACCAGACCCCAGCGTGTGGGCGAGCCCCTCAGGAGCCAGGCGAGGGCCCCACACGTCAGGCGGGCGACCAGACCCCAGCGTGTGGGCGAGCCCCTCAGGAGCCAGGCGAGGGCCCCACACGTCAGGCGGGCGACCAGACCCCAGCGTGTGGGCGAGCCCCTCAGGAGCCAGGCGAGGGCCCCACACGTCAGGCGGGCGACCAGACCCCAGCGTGTGGGCGAGCCCCTCAGGAGCCAGGCGAGGGCCCCACACGTCAGGCGGGCGACCAGACCCCAGCGTGTGGGCGAGCCCCTCAGGAGCCAGGCGAGGGCCCCACACGTCAGGCGGGCGACCAGACCCCAGCGTGTGGGCGAGCCCCTCAGGAGCCAGGCGAGGGCCCCACACGTCAGGCGGGCGACCAGACCCCAGCGTGTGGGCGAGCCCCTCAGGAGCCAGGCGAGGGCCCCACACGTCAGGCGGGCGACCAGACCCCAGCGTGTGGGCGAGCCCCTCAGGAGCCAGGCGAGGGCCCCACACGTCAGGCGGGCGATCAGACCCCAGCGTGTGGGCGAGCCCCTCAGGAGCCAGGCGAGGGCCCCACACGTCAGGCGGGCGACCAGACCCCAGCGTGTGGGCGAGCCCCTCAGGAGCCAGGCGAGGGCCCCACACGTCAGGCGGGCGACCAGACCCCAGCGTGTGGGCGAGCCCCTCCCGGCGAGTGTGAGGGGTCCCACCCTGTCAGGTGGGGCCCGCGCAGCAGGAAGCGTCCTAAGGGAGTCTTCTCGGCGAAGGCTCCTCTCTGCAGCGAAGGACAGGCGCATTCAATGCGACATTACGCGCGGATAGACAGATGAAGAGATGATTACCGCCACAGTGACCTCTGCGGGTCTGTCAAGCTGTCACTGTGGCGCAGCGGAATTGACCGGCGCAGAGAGAGTTCGCCATCATCAGGCTGGCCGCCCGCGTCAGGCGGCGCAAGCTGGGGCCCGCCCGTCCTGTCACCGGCGTGTTCACACGGGTCAGAGGCCACTTGCGAAGCACGCGTGGGCGGCGCCGCTCGGCAGCGGCACGTTTTCGTCTCTCCTGTCGTGTCCATGTGTCATATCGAGTGTACTGAGAGTACTGTTCTGCCTACCCTCTCGGTCCTCTCCGCCAGTTCAAGGGCTTGTATAAAATGGGAGGAGAGAGACCGAGGAGAGGGTTCCTTTCGGTTTTTTCGTTCCGAAACATTCTGTAATCGCATTCCATACAAACACAACAAGAAAAGAGTTAAGGCTCGGCAGGAGTAGGACTGTTATCCGCGAGGGGGTCCGAACCTGGGTAAACCCTGTGAGTTGCTCTTCGCCGTGCCCGACGCTCAAATCGAACCGAGCTCGAGCTGATCGGCTAGCAGGATAAAAAAATCTGACCGGGGTGTGATCCGCAGTGGTTGAGCGGTGACCACGCCGTCAGAAGTAATATAACTAATTTTACTAAATCCAACAATTATCTAATAAGTCGTGAGTGTTCTTATGCTAAATTGAATTGTGCTATGCCCTCCCATGCATGTCGCTTCCATCGATCACCTAAAAACAATTAAAAAGCAAGGGTGAGTCCACGACTCAGCAAGTATATATTAAACAAAGGAATTAACTCAATAATACCAAATGTCTTAATACCAATCCTCATCCATCATTCCACTGTCACTATAGCAATTTATATTCATAAGTGAATGCAATGCAATGCTTTATGCGTCTGTATCTGTGAGTTCATACCGGTATACACTACTAGAATTTTAACTTTTACCGAGTGTGCAAATACTGTCGGCCATTAGAAAATACCGTAGGACATGTATATGGCCGAGCGTATACCGTCGGTAACTTTCCCTCGGCCACCCATGGTGGATAATTCGTGCAATTTTCGGCGAAACCCTCAGGAATGAATTTAGCGACAGTTTTTGAAGCACTCGGAAAATGCATGGGTGAGTGACTTTAACTTATCGTCGGAAATAGAGAACACACGAGAAAAGTATGAGTGAGTAGGTTTAATACACCAACGGAAATGGTAAACACTAGGGTAATGTGGTGGAATAAATATGACCAAATTTAATGGATGAAATAGGAAAAATATTTTCCTATCAGGATGAACCTCTCCATACATACTTGAACTTTGACATCATTTTTTCCCATTAAATCAAGTTAATTATAAATGTGTGTTGCATAGGATTCGAACCCATGACCTTCACACACTTGTTGTTTACAATTTTACATGCATTCCTTTTTAACTCCTATCATTTTGTATACAATGGTCGAGTGTTTTGCTTTAAACCTTCGGTCATTCCTTGAATGGCCGAGGGTTCTTTCAAATGGACAAGGGTTTTATTTTAACTGTCGGCCATCACCATAAATGATTGTGAGTTTTATTTCAACCGTCGGTCATTCCCTTGAATGACCAAGGGTTTTCTTTTAACCGTCGGCTATTCTTTTAGATGGCCGAGAGTTTTAGTTCTACCATTGGCCATTCCCATGAATGGCCAAGGGTTTCCTAAAAACCGTCGGTTATTGTTGCACCCTCTCGGTTAAGCATTTAATAGCCGACCATTTTTTTTCTAACACTAGGGAAAGTATGTACCGTCGGCCACCTTAACTTTTATCGAAGGTTTGTAGGTAATTGTTCTTCACACTCGGTCAAAGTTAGATTTCTTGTAGTGATAGATAGAGTATCACCCGTCGGTGCACACCCTTGCCCGTCCTATCAAGGACGAGGACCAAATACTCCACTCCCATGGAGTGCCTACCGAAGTAGGGCTTTTTCCTCCCACGTCAGTGGGATGGCCTACCCGAGGTTAGGTCCTGTCATATGTATGCAATGCAAGAGATGCAACTATGTAGATAAACAAATTCAACAACAGTCATTTCTCAATAGAACTTGCAATGCATCAGTAACAATAATTTCACTTAGCAACATTCATTCCTCCTGGAAAGAATGGTTGAAGCAATTGTAGCAACGAAGTGTTGTGTGTCTGGTTTTGCCACACACCTAGTGCACCGGCCTATTCCTATCATTGTGGATCCCCACGCCCACGGACACGGCCTCAGGAGTCTCCACCGCTCCATCTATCGTCGTCGCCACAAGAAGCGTTGTTGGTAGATGAATCAGGGTTGTTGATGGAGAGATAATTCTACTGCAAATGGATCTCATAGCTCAACATGTGAGCATAGAGGTCACTAAGAGTGATCTAATATGACCTTGTCATGACGGAGGTGGCCAATGCATCGTGCTCAGAGTCCAAACCAGCCAACATATAGATGTCAATCTCTTCTTCTCTTCAGGTGGATGTCCAGCTGCTGCTAAAGAGCCTACGTAGCCCTTCACTTTATTGAAGGACTCCGCCATGGACAAGAACCCCTTGCGGATGATTGTGAGTTGCCTACGGATCTGAATCATCCATGCTCGAGACTGAGAGGAAGTACATGTGCTCTAGCGCCTCCCAAACTTCGCTCATGGTCGCTATGAACACTATTCTCGAGAGTACGTCCGGCCCCAGCGTTGAGAGGATGGTGCCAAGCACCATCTAGTCATGTTGGATCCACTATTGATACTCTTGATTAGGGACCTCTATCTCTTCACCCTTGGAGTTGGTCTGCTTCAACATCATAGCCGAAGCCTTTCTCGGTACGGTTGAAGCTAGGTCCGGCGACACCTCCCGCAGAAACAATAGAACCAACACCGAAGGAGTTGGTCATGGCTTCACGAGAGATTGGAAAATGATTTGTTGTGTTTCCCTAGGCTTTGATACCATGTAAAAGTTATAAGAACTAGGAACACAGATTGACGTGCCACACCTTCAATCGAGGGGGCTACACTACTATATATACTCAAGGCAGAAACGCCGGATAGATGAATCAGCTAC
This sequence comes from Raddia distichophylla, assembly GCA_005191435.1. Taxonomy (NCBI): domain Eukaryota; kingdom Viridiplantae; phylum Streptophyta; class Magnoliopsida; order Poales; family Poaceae; genus Raddia; species Raddia distichophylla. The sequence continues at coordinate 64,967 of SPJY01022970.1, forward strand.
AATATAGATATGCACCAAAGAAGGAGCAGATAAGAACGGGCACTACATGTGTTATAACAATGCATAACAACCTCATCTCCATTTTTAACACCTTTTCTTTCTAGAAAAAGTTTCATCTTTGTTGAAGGACGAATTCAAGTACAATTAGAAAAAGTTTCATCTTTGTTGAAGGACGAATTCAAGTACAATTTTGGATCTGTTTGATTCAAGTACTGAGATTGTCAAAGTTTGCCGACTTTTATTTGCCTGCCTAACCATGGTCTTGTTTGTTTCGGCTTAAGTTAAATTAATTTTTTTGTTATTTTTATATTACTCAAATGATGTAATACTCTTTAGTTATTTTTGTGTGGTTTTAAATAGTTCATATTAAAGTTTGTAAAATATTTTTTTTATAATTTTTTGAACTCTTTAAGACGTCTTTCGAGGGCTCACGACTTTTTTAGATTAAAGTTTCTAGCAACTTTCAGCTGAAGCAAATACCTATGGTCCATAAAAATCATAATCACAGGACCCAGCGAACAATCGAAGAATCTCGTCAAACATGCCCGACTAAGCTCCCTTTGGATAGAAAGGATATCCTCAACACATTTCTTCTTTATGAAGTTTGTTTGGATGCTTAATGATCGACGTGACATTAGTAACCTTTCCAGCGTAAACAATCTGCACCGTATACTTACGTACGTGGCAGATCACCGTCTAAAAACCGGCTGACCCCAGTGGCCACTTGCCACCTGCCCGCCCACACGGCCACACGTACTAACCGGTCATATCGCCAATTAAAACCCTGCATCACACAACTGCGGATCGGGGCTTCCAAAGCGGCCCATCACAAACGGTTCGCTTTAAGCCGCTTGCGACCCGATCGCCACAAGTGGTTCGTGGCCAACGGGTGGGAGGGTGACGGGAAAGGGCATATACAAGCGGTTCCAAGTAAGAACCGCTTGCAAAGATTGCCCACTGTAAGCAGTTCGTATCACGAACCGCTTGCAGGACTCTATAAGCGGTTCGTGATACAAACTGCTTCCAGAGAAAAATCTCTGTAAGCGGTTCGTACTTTGAACCGTTTGCATATGCCCTTTGCTTTCCCGCCCAGGGCATTTAAGCCCTTCTTCCTCTTCGAGCAGCTCGCACAGTAGCACTGACAGACCGAGCTGTTCATGCAGGGGAGGTGCTGCCAAAATTTTAAATTGAGCCTAATAGCTCTAAATTAAGGTTTTCAAGGTAAGTAAACATGGTCCCAACATCATTTTTATGTAGATGTTGCTTATCTTTTTACATTGGATGTTGAGAAATATTGAATTGATCTTGTTTGGTCATTACAAGAACTGTTTGGTCCATTTTGCATCATGTATATTTATTATAAACTTTATAAATTTGGTTCATTATTACTTCATGCATGTGTGTCTAGGCCGGTGCATATAAAGTGTACATTATTACATCTATTATCTAATATATTTAAGCTTGTGTGATCGCTAATTATATGCTCATCGTATATGTATTTAAATATATGTATTTAAATTTAAACGACAAATAAAAAAAACCCTGCCAAAATATATATTTAAATATCTGTTTGCGCCGCCCCCAAATTAACCAGGTAGTAAACTGCACGTCTGCGCAAGCGGTTCGTGCCTCCAACCGCTTGCAGAGAGCCTCCACGTGGCCTACAGGCCCGCACGCGCAGAGTCCTGCGAACCGCTTGCAGAGGGGCATCACAAGCGGTGAGAGCGGCTCACCGCTTGTGATGCCCCTCGGGCATCAATCACGGTTGCCTGCAAGCGGTTCTAAAACCGTTTGCATAGGCCTTACGAGCCGCTTGGCCTAGGGCGATCCACAGTAGTGTCAACAATCATGTGCAGGCTGCCGCGGCTAGCTAGCCAGTGCACGAACTCTGGAGTAGTACTGCATGCCCAGCTAAGCTAGCCGATCGATCGATGGAGACTTTCATGCATGGACCCAACGGCCAGCAGATTGATCGACTCTCTCATCATCCACGAGGACATGGATCGGACGCTCGGAGCTATTAGCCGGCCGGCTAGGTACGTACCTTCGGCCGTGTACATTTTAGTTTAGAGTGGTGTAGCGTTTTACTGTAATAAAATTTAATTAGTCCTCCGTTTCAAAATACAAGACGTATTTTGACTCGACAAAAGTCTTTAAAGGTAGAGTTTGACTGTTAGATTCCCTCTATTATATATTATGAATTGTCACAATATAATATTGTATAAAAAACATTTTGAAACATGAACAATTTGGTATAACTTTGTTATACTAACGATGCATATTATTTGATTTATTTATGGTTAAAATTTACTAGTTTGACTTTTCTCTGGTCAAAAATACGTCTTATATTTTGGAACGTAGGAAGTACTCTTTAAGAAAAAGTTTAAATATCTAAAAAATAATTTAAAAATAGTTTTAAAATCTTTAATAGGACTACTAAAAATCTAAGAAAAATCATTACAAATTATTACACCAAATAGGATATATAAAAAAGATAAATTTTGCTACAGCGAAACACTGCCCTAGGTTAAGCTGAAAAGAACGAGGCCTTGGAGAACATGTACATTGGCTATTGCATGCATGAGTGTATGCCGTTGCGCCAAATTAACACTAACTATACTATTATTATTAGTCTACGTATTACGTATGCATCTGCATGTATGGATGCTAGCTGCTCGTGCAGGGCGTTTCCCATGTGTTGGTTGCGTCGCCTGTGGACTGTGGGATGTGCATGGTTGGGTGAATCTTTTGTGATGGCTACGCGCGCAGGTGTGTCTACTGTCCCGAGTGGGGGAGGCGAGCCGCGATCACCCACAAAACTGCACGAGAGGTTGCTACGTACGCGTGTACCCCGCTAGCAAACAAGAACTAGAAGAGCATGCTCCTTTTCTGGCTTATTTATTTGTTTATATGTGTTTTTGAAAACTACTCCCTCCGTTCCAAAATATAGTGCGTACATGTTTTTTTAAAAGTCAATGTTTGTAATCTTTAACTAATAATTAAGTAAAAATATACATGTTTTAGTATATGCATGTATTATATTTAGATCCGTTTTTAAAAATACTTTGATATGATGTTAGTTTTGCAGTTGCTAATGACATATTTTGAAAAAAAAAAAATTAACGGTCAAAGTTATACTTTGAAGACCGCGCCAAAAATTTATATGCCCTATATTTTGGAACGGAGGGAGTAGTGTTTTGCTTTTATTTTCAAATGACCCAGTTAAATTGACTTATCTAGAAGGCACATGACAAGGCTAATTGGTTTTTTCTACAACAGGCCTTAAGGATGAAAGGTTTTTCACATAAGTTGTATGCTTGGTTGTAAATTTTGTTTTTGAAAGGAGTGCAAGGATTAACGTTGTGGGGACCTCGGGAGATCCCCGAAAATACAACTGTCCAGGATTTCAATTGCATTTGGAAATAGCACAAACAGCCAAACTTTATTACATATCTAGAGTTATTTTACAAGATTGCCTACAATTTTTAGTACACCTCCAAAAATTACACTTCAAGACCACAGGCATGGCTCGAGTGTAGGATAACTAAAAATCTACACCAAACTCTTCTAGGTCTTCAAATGAAAAATCTTCTGCTAAAATGAAAGGACCTATGTACCCAAAAGAAAGGGTAGCCCGCAAAAAGAACAGGTAAGCACTTACGTCCTAACAGGTTTCCATAAGCAGGCCTATTAACTACATGCAAGGGTTTAACAGAAATTGACAGGAAGATTTAATAATAGACTTAATGCATAATTTTAGAATAGTTTTTAGAAAAATCCTATAGTTTGTCAATTCTTTTCTTAAAACATTTTTAAAAGATATTTTAAAACATTAGCAAATACTATCTTCAAAAACTCCATTCCTTAACACATCTCTTTCAGATGTCTATTCCTTTTAAAATCATGAGTATTATGAATAAAATAGACATCACCCAGTTGACACTATCTCATATACCCGAGATAGGGTCCATCGATGTTTTTGTTATCAGCTCTGCAGAATCTATCTAACTTTACCCATACAACAGGTTCTTATATGGTTGGATGATAAATGTATCATTTTTATCAATAAAACTCAAGGTTTTGCAATATCTCGCACACCGTGCAGATATTGGGAAAATAACCTCAACAATGCTAAGCTCCGCACAAACACTACGGTAACCTTGCTAGTGATTCACCCGCTTAAAGCACTGCGGAAAACCGCGTAGGCATTAAGAAAAATAAGAAAACAATGCCTCGCCTTTTTAAGTCATCACGGTAACCTTGCTAATGACTTAAGTTTATAAATTTTCACTTTTCACTTCCATATCAATAAATAAATTTATCATATGGACAATGATTTCTATCCTAATTTTTAAATACATTATTATTAAGTTTTTCTTATACAAGGGTAGTGTATAAGATGATTATTTTAGGAGGGCTTTTGGTAGTGGATTTTTGGAGTAACTATTCAACAAAAATGAGAAATTATATAAATAAAATATGGGGAATTTATACAATTAAATAACTAGAAAGTAATGCAATAACTAAATAGATATCTGACAATAGGAAATTCAAAATGCGTCAAAGATAGGGAAAACCTGCCTGGTTCGGCTAAATCTTCAATATCTACACTATAGCCCTGATAATCCTGCTCGGTTGATCCGGGGGCAATGAATTCGTTTTCTACACGTTGGAGAGAGGGGAAAAGAAGGGGGAATTTAATAGAAGGAAAAAGAAAAATGCAAGCAGCATGAATGTATGAAATTATTTTAAAAAAAAGGATATTTTTGGGAAAAAGGTTAGGGTTGGCTAGGATGGCGATGGCTTGTATGATTTAGGAAATCTCTGAAAAATTTTATAAAAAGAAAAGGTGATGGGGATTTTTGGCATTATTTCAAATAGAACAAAATGGAGGGTTGATTTTGGCATTATTTTGGGTGATCTCCGGATAGCAAGAATTTATGCATGTGTACGTGGGAAAAGTGTGTGGATCAACAAATTTCAAGAGATCGGGGTCGACGACAACAGAGTTATCGGAGTTCCGAGATGGAAATTATTGAAGGTAAAATATGAAAATCTTGGAAATATATTTTTAAAGGAAATATTAAGATAAAATATTTTTATTTGAAATTATGGGGATTTTAGAAAATAGAAATAAATTTTAAGAGCATTTTTCTTATAGAAAGAGAGAGAAAAACATTTTTTTTTGAATTTTTAAACTGTGAATAAAACATTTTATATTTTTATAAAATACTAGATTGAATTATAGATTTTTGGAGTTTTTTGCAGAATTTTTGGAAAGGATTTGCTATTTTAACTAAAATAGGAAGCTTTATCTGGAATTAGAAAATAAAAAGAAAAATAAAAAGGGGTTGACTGGGCTGAGCTAGGTCAGCCCATTTAGGAGAGGGGGCTATGTGGCCTGGGCACAGTGCGGGCACTGACAAGGTGGGGCCCGCAAGGCAATGAGTTAGAGAGAGGGGAATGGAGGTGGCGGCGGGTGAAGCTTACCGACAGCGAGGGCGGCTGGAGACGGCGAGGTGATCTTCGATGTGTGCAATTGGCGGCGAGGAGGAGCTTTCCGAGGCGGCGGCAGGGCTTGAGGTGGCCGGAGGTGGCGGCGCGGTGAGCACAGCATGGCGGAGGCGGCGGAGGGAGTCGTCAGCGGCGATGCTCTGGTGAGGGGAGGGGGAAAAGGGTGGTGGAGGAGGCTTGCTTGTGGATGCAACGCGCCGGGGACGACTATTTATAGGCGGAGGGGCACTGCGGCAATCGGAGAGGAAAACCGTGGAATTATGCAAACCACGGCGAGAAATTTCGGTGAAGAGGCGGCAATCCGAGGGTGGTGGCGTGGTGGATAAGGTAGGTGGTGACGTGGCGATCCCGTAGTGGTCGATGCCGAGGCCTGGAAGTGTCGGAGTTGACGGCGGCATGAAATTCTGATGGGCGGCGCCGAGGGTTTCGGGGTGGCGGCGCCGGCGGAGGAGGAAGAAGCTGTGGGCGTCGTTGGATCGGGAGTGAAAACAATGGGCGCCGTCGGATTTGGTTTAATCGAAGCGGTATGGAAGTGATGACGTGGCAGCATCTTGTGCGTTGGTTTGAATGGGAAAGATCTGGGCCACCGGTTGTCACTTATTGCACCGGAGAGGGGAATAGAGGGACACGCCGAAGGCATATTCCAAAAATGGAAAGCGTAATCCGTGGATTTTCCGAAAAAGGAAAGGACTATTTTGAATTTCCAGAAAATGGATTTAGGCTTTGGAAATTCATAGAAAATTGTAGGAAACTTGGAAAAATATGAAATTGGTCTCTAAAAATCCAAAAAAAGAGAGAGGAAGATAATGGTGGAATAAAAGTTAATATTTTATGGGATGAAATCCTTGGATAAATAAAAGAAGATATTTCTTTAATGGAATAAATTAGGAATTGCTTAGGAAAATCTTCAGAAAATTGGGGAGGTTTCCAGGGGCTTAAAAATGATTTTTGCGAAAAAATTTCGTTGTAAAAATGGGTAAATTTTGGGTATGTCACAAACGTCGATGACATCGATTGTTACTTTGAAAGGCTGAGAGAGGGAGACCCTTTATCTCTCGTTCTTTTTAATATCGTTGTGGACATGTTGGATGTTTTTTATTCTAGAGCGAAGATTGGGCAAATAGAAAGGATGGTGTCGCATTTAGTGGACAATGGTTTGTACATTCTCCAATATGCAGATGACCCATTTTTTTCTAAATCATAATTTATAAAAGTAAGTTTATTTGAAATGGTTGTTGCACATCTTTAAACAACTCTCCCGTCTTAAAATAAATTTTCACAAAAGTGAATTGTTTTGCTTCTGACGAGCAAAAATTTTGAGGATCATTACATGAGGTTGTTTGGTCATGAAAAAGGAATATTTCCTTTCATATATCTAGGAATACCAATGCACTTTATGGGATTGTGCAATGTCGATTGGAAGACGGTTGAGATTGCTTTGAGAAAAAACTGAGTTGTTGGAAAGATAAACATTTATTTGGAGAAAGTAAACTAGTGTCGACTAACTCAATTTTGGATAGTTTACCAATGTTTTTGATGTCTCTTTTTTGAAACCTCGTTTAACATTTAAAAGACTAGATTGTTTCAAATCCAGATTCTTTTACAGAGTGATGAGCATAAGAGAAAATATGGCTTAATTAGATGGGATGCAGTTTGTTGTCCAAAGATAAAGGATATCTAGGTATCACTGATCTAGACACTAAAAATAAAGATTGCTCATGAACCTTAACAAGCTCTTTAACAAGGATGAGGTTTGGTGAAGATTGCTCATGAACCTTAGGTCCAAAGTAAACCAAGAGATTCTCGCTTTTGGAAAGGGCTTATGAAGGTCAAGCAAGAATTTTAGCTTCTTGTTCCTTCGCACCGAAGAATGGAGAAAATCTTATGTTTTGAAAAGATCTTTGTCGGAACCCTATCCCCTTTGTAATGAATACCCAATTTTTTTCCATCGTAAGGAAAAACACATCATTGTGGTAGAACTGGGGTTTTTAGGGGCATTCAAATGTCTTTTTCAGGACTTTGACTAGGTAAAATCTAATTAATCGGTAAACCCTACTAGCTAGGCTAGACGATTGCTTTTGGCTAGGTTTATTTGACGTTTAAACATATAGCCCAAGGTTTAAACCCCCTAGATATATCGCCCATATAGTTGGGGATTTGTTTTATGGCTTGGGGTTTGAGGCTTAAAAAAAATAGAGGGTATACCAATTGTATTATTATGCACTATATGGATATGTAGAAATCATGTTTTTAATAGAACACACACACACACACACACACACAGAATAGCTAGCGTAGACTGGAGTCTACGGATCCCTCCGTAGACTTCGACAGGTTTTGAAATTTAGGTTATCTTAATAGGGGTATACTAGATGCACTCATGCACCACTAACAGAACAAAAGATATTTATTTTTTTAGGTTATCTTAATAGGGGTATACTAGATGAACCATTTGGCATTGTTACAGAAGGAGGATGAAAAAGAGGAGATTGAGATCGGGCATGACATGCGCTTGACGTCGTCACCATGACATCCTTCTTTAAATATGGATGGATACTTCATAATAGGATTGTAGGATTCTAATGTTTTCATACTTCGTTTGGACTTGTCTTTCTTTTTAGTTTGAGGATAACATTGCGTATGTTGGTGATTGTTATGCGCACGTTACACATAGAGAGGCTGAGAAATTTCTCCATTATCTTCAAAGGAAAATCTTTCCAACCCATTTATGACTTCATGCCTTTTAAGCAAGTGTATTACGATATGGATTAATAAAGATAACAACTAATCATCTACTCCTCATTCTCTCAGTATTGTCAAACGTTTTCGCGTGGAGCTCCTCATATGTAATATCTTCCTTCACCGGATCATATGCTAACCAATGGCATGTATAAATAAAGAGGTCTTTCGCGGTACATTACAAGCTAGAGGTAAGGTAATGTACCGTGGCACCTAGTATAGGTAGTATATAATTAAGTATTTCTCCTCAGAGTTTAATAAAGCACAATAATTATGTAAGTGCGTGGATGATGACCCACTAGCTACATCCGTATTGCCAATTTATATGCTTTGAGACAACTAGACAATACCATCTTACATTATCTTTGGCCTAGGCAACCAATGGCCCGTGTAACGAAGCACCTCATTGCATAGTCAATGAAAAGGCATAACACCATTTTGTAAATAGGTGTCGACATATTAGCTATATCCTTGCCATCTACGTTACGCATTTTTACTTGGAGCCAGCCAAAAGATAATATCTTACACCATTTTGTTCGGTCCTTTGACCAATAGCATGTAGTAAATTGCATCTTATCAAGATTTGATAAATACGTGGAATACCATTCAAGCAAAGGATGGCGGCCTATTGTTATCTAGTACTACCTCCGGTCACAAAAAGAAGTCACTGTTGACTTTTGAACACGTCTTTGACCATTTGTCTTATTCAAAAATTTAGTTCAAATATGTAAAAATATAAGTCATACTTAATATACATTTAATGATGAGAACATCACTGACGAGCTCGCTATCACTGACAAGCTTGCTGATGGAGTAGAAAAGAGACAAGACGGCATGAATCCTCATGCCCTACCATTCAAGCCTTCATCAAAGAAACTTCAGAAAGTTAGTTACAAGGTTCAAGAAGTCCCCGACCACCGGGCCCAAGTCAAGGGGACGTCGAATTCGCTGCCGAGTCCGGTTCGGACTTCCAGGACCAGTACACCTTTAAACGGACGCCCAGATCACATACGACATCCAAATGAGGCAAATAAGAACTCTACAGAAAGCTTATGAGATAAGATTTCCAACGGATCCAACCACGCCTTCAAATTCAATCCGAGTCAACAGGAATCGCGAAAACAAGATGACGGACAGAAACTTCCCGGCGCTGTATCGTCGTATTTTTTGGCTCAAAGCCCGTGTATCCCTAGAGTTAGGGTTGAGCACGTGTGGGCACCTGTTTGGGCGCCCCTCCTCTGACCGCCGTCCTATCTAAGTCCCACGTCGTGTGTCGTTTTAGTTGGGTTTTGTTTAGTTGATTTCGTCACGGTTGTGTGAGATTTCGCCTTGTTCTTCTTGTGTCGGCTAGACCAACAGGACCAAGTTTCTGAACCCCATTATTCTTAATATATATTCACAATTGAGATTGGATTGCTTATCTTGTGTTCTTACTCGTTCTTCGGTTGCATGCAGGAAACGTCCTTCGTAGACAGGTCGATCGTGGCTCTGGTTCGGTCGATAACAATCATCGTGGTGGTTTAGCGATCGCCGGGATTTCCAGTTCCTTTGCGGGGTTGGATGCCGGATCGTTTAGGTCTCCGTGATACCTACCGAGTTATCCTTGTCGTTTCTCACCAGAAGGACCCGCGTCCGCGCCCATCAAGTGGTATCAGAGCATCCGTTGCCTGGTGAGAAATTTTTGTTTTTTGTTTAGTAGATTGATTTTATACCTAGAGTCCAGAAAATTGCCACAAAAAAAATTCCAAGCCCTTTGAGCCTTTACTATTACCGCATAGTTTAATTCTTGTTGATTTGCATTGCATCGTCGAGTCGTTGCTGGTCTTAGTGTTTGATCTTTAGAGTTTCGAGTTCGATTCATATTTTTGTCACAGTGTTCATCGTGTTCTTATTCGTAGCTGTCCTGCTATATTCCACCCGGTCATATCTTCCCATAAAATAGCGGATTGGTTTCCCAAAAAATAGCGGATTGGTTACTTTGAAAGAGTCCCACACTTTCCACCTACCAAAACACCTTTCATATCCCCCTGAGCGCGCCCCACCCCTCCCCCACCACGGCCAAGCCCAAAAAGGATACTGCAAACCGTTTCCAATTCGTCCTCGTGTGCAATTTTGTGATTGCTGCAGTAAAACAGTCATAACTTTTGCATACGAACTCGAATTTGAACGTTCTTGTGCTCATTGGAAAGATTTTAAAATTTTCTATCAGATCCAACTTTGCCAAAGACGAAATTAAGATTTCCAAATTCGGCCTCTAACAGTAAGAAAACCTCCCATCTTTGTTAGACAGATTTCGTAATCACTTGTATCCAGTTCGGTGTTTGGAAACCGGATCGTTTAGGTCTCCGTGATACCTACCGAGTTATCCTTGTCGTTTCTCACCAGAAGATCGGAACCCGTGTCCGCGCCCATCATTTAATAATAAACCAAATCATAACAAAATAAATAATATTTCTATAATTTTTTTGAATTAGACGAATAGTCAAAGATATGTTCAAAAGTCAACGACGACTTTTTTTTGTGACCGGAGGGAGTATATCGGTATTGCTGACGTTACATGGAAACTCTTGCTTGCTGCCAACCAAGCTATCCTACATTATACTTTGACGCAGGGCAACCGATATCCTACATAATTAAATAGGTTTTTAGAATGCAACCAATACGCATGTAGTAGCAATACTATGGCACGTTATCTAGGCGACCCAACAGACACATGATGAAGAGCTGCCAATAACTTGCCTGCATAAATTTGTTTCCATTCCTTCTCCGAATTCGAAGATACACAGTACCATTATTATGACTACAGAGCCTGTCAAAACGTACTGTCAAAATCTGACCACGTATATCCCACTGTCGCTTTATACTGGCTCGGTAATTAATAACTAACCTGCATCGGCATAACGGTGCCGTGCATGTACATATTTCCACGGCGATCCTCCCGTCAGGGCTCAGATCACATCCCGAAGAGCAAAAGATCTTCCCCGGAGAGGATCCCGTCCGTCCGTCCGATCGATCCCCAGCCGTCCGATCCGCCCCCGCAGACATGTCGTCACGCGGCGGAGACGTGACGATGCGCCACGTGTGGAAGCCCCGAGGCCCCCTCAGCGGCCTCACACTGCCCGCGCGGCTACCCCCACGCAACTGACACGTGGGTCATCCTCTGCGGGCCCGCCTGCGTGGACCCCTCGGCGCAGTGGCATGCCCTCGCCTGCGCCGGCGTGCCACGAGGCGCGCGCCCTTTTGACTTGCGCTAACCTCACACACAAACGGAGGCAACGCACGCGGAAAAACAAAAGAAAAAACCTCTAATCATGCCGCGAGCCCGGCCGCCTCTCACCAGAAATCTACCCCTTTTACCCTCTGTCAGTGGGTCCCACGGAAGTGTGGGCCCGGTCGGCAGTGAGGTGGAGCTGTTTCGGGGGAGGTGACGGGCGTCCGGATCTTAATCAAATCCAATGGAATTTTGACGTCCGCAAGGACGGAAAGTCTTAATATTTTCTAGTACTGTTTTTTTTTTTTTCCCTCTCCTTTGCTGCTGCTTCTCTCGGCTTCGCTTCTGCTCGCTTTCGCTTCCTTCTCTTCTTCCTCCTGCCTGCTCACAGTTGCTCTCTCCACGGGGGCGCGAGACGTCGCGAGGCCTCGCGCGCGCGCGGCGGGGATAGTGCAGCGCTCCTCGCGAGTCGCGGCCGCGCGCGGCGGATAGCCGGTACTGGCGTCGGCGCCTTGGCGCTGGAGGAGGCGGCGTGCGCGTGCGTTCGTGCGGCGGCGTCCGACGTCGGGGCACTTCTTCTCCCGCGGGGTTTCGAGCGCCGGATCGCCCGGCTGGGCCGCGGGGACGGGCGCTCCCCCGCGGGATTCGGTTGGATCGAGGCGGTTCTGAGGCGGCGCGGCCGCCTTCTTGGGCTGGTTAGCGAGCAGCGAGCCGTCTGTGGTCGGCGGAGCTCGTGGGCGGTGGGATTGTGGTCGGTCGGCCCGTTCGGTCTTCGGTGTGCTGGTGCTCGAGCGGGGGAAGCTACAGTGTCGCGGCTGTTCGAGGCGGTCTCGCCGCACGGCGGGACCTCGGCGCTTGTTAATCTGCGGCTCTGTGTGGGTGTGAGCTTGCCATCTTCGACCCATTTTAGTGCTGTTCGTGCTTGATTCCAGTGGATTTGAAGGGAGAAAGCTGGTTTTACTGCTCTCTGTTGTTTAATCGCATCAAATTTTTGGCCGTGGAGTTGCAATCTCTGGTAGATTCAATCGCAGTGTTAGGTTTGCTGTGCGGATGTCTGCTCTCCCTCGTGTCCGGTGGATCTTGAGTGGTTCTGCTCGACTGGGAACCTGCCGTTTGTAGAGGTGCAGATTTGGGCTGGATTCTTGGGGTCTCCCATTGCCCGCAAGGATGGTGCCGTCGGGGCAGCCGAACCCAATGGGGTCCGGGCAGCCGATTGGCACGTCGCTCCTCCGGACAAACTCCGGCCTTCTCGGTGGTGCTCCACAAGGAATGGGGATGGGCGGCAGTGGCGGCGTGCTCCCGTCTCAGTCTCCGTTCTCGTCCCTTGTCTCACCTCGCACACAGTTTGGTGGTAATGGTTTGCTCGCCGGTGCCTCCAATGTTGCATCCATGCTGGGCCGGCCATCATTTGGGAATGGAGGGCCTGGGCCGAGTCCGGGGGCGATGCCGGGTGGTGGCCTTCCAATGAATACTCTGCAGCAGAGAGGTGGGCTTGATGCTGTTGGTGATTTGGTTGGATCAGGAGGGCCTGATTCCCTTTCTTTCCCTTCCTCCTCCCAGGGTAGTTTGGGCAATCAACTTGGCACCGATAACCTGCAGCAGCAGCAGATGGATGCACAAGATTCACAACAACTGTCAATGTCCTACAATCAGCAGCACTTGTTACCACAAACTTTGCAACAGCCCCAACAGCCACAGCCGCAGCCTACGGTGAAGTTGGAGAATGGAGGTGCCTTGGGAGGGGTAAAATTGGAGCAGCAGATAGGACAGCCTGATCAGAATGGTTCAGCACAGATGCTGCGCAATTCTAGTGGTGTGAAGCTTGAACCACAGCACTTGCAAGCATTGAGGAGCTTGGGTGCAGTGAAGATGGAGCACCAGAGCTCAGATCCATCTGTGTTCCTGCAGCAGCAGCAACAACAACAACATTTGTTGCAGCTGACTAAGCAGAATTCTCAGGCTGCAGCAGCTGCACAGCTGAGCTTGTTGCAGCAGCAGCAGCAGAGGTTCTTGCATCTCCAGCAGCAACAGCAGCATCAACAGCAGCAGCAGATTCTGAAGAACTTGCCTTTACAGAGAAATCAATTGCAACAGCAGCAGCAGCAGCAGCAGCAGCAACAATTGATTCGTCAGCAAAGTCTAAATATGAGAACCCCTGGTAAGCCAACTCCTTATGAACCAGGAACCTGTGCAAAGAGATTGACCCATTACATGTATCACCAGCAGAACAGACCACAGGTATGTGCAGAACATTTCTTGCAAACAGAAAATGCCACCCTTGCAACCTAGGTGTCTGTGGGGACTCATTATTTTAAATATGGTACAGGACAATAACATTGAGTACTGGAGAAACTTTGTCAATGAATATTTTGCTCCAAGTGCAAAGAAGAGGTGGTGTGTTTCTCTCTACGGAAGTGGACGTCAAACTACTGGAGTTTTCCCTCAGGTTTTAGTTTCCTCTCTGTCACCAAATATGGGTTAATGATACATTTTCCATGCTATAAGTGCATTAGTGCAAGCATATGGCATATGATCTGTTGTCTAACCGATGGATATTTGGTTTCAATTTTCATTGTAGGATGTTTGGCATTGTGAGATATGCAATCGAAAGCCAGGAAGAGGCTTTGGTGCGTACAACTTTGATTTAATTGTCACCTTAGTTTTTTTTTGTGTGTGATCACCCATTTTTACATCACTACTCAATTGTGCACCGCCACCTTTGTAGAAACTACGGTTGAGGTATTGCCAAGGTTGTGCCAAATCAAATATGCCAGTGGTACACTTGAGGAACTTTTGTATGTTGACATGCCACGGGAGTCCCAGAACTCATCTGGACAGATTGTTTTGGACTATGCCAAAGCAATCCAAGAGAGTGTATTTGAGCAATTGCGTGTAGTGCGTGAGGGACATCTAAGGATTGTTTTCAACCAAGATCTCAAGGTCATCTAATATATTTCTTTTAATGTTGTGTTCTTTTCATGAAAAGAGCAGTTTGCCTCTTTTATTCTTGAAGGTTTTAGCGTTGTTGACTAAATTTTCATATGCACTTTACGTTCTGATTTAGATTGCATCATGGGAGTTCTGTGCCAGGCGTCATGAAGAACTTATACCTCGGAGATCTATCATTCCACAGGTAGCACTCAGGCTGTAATGATACGATTCATGATTGCCTGATCATGGAGGCCTTAATGTGATCGGTCTGGTTTTTTCATTTCCAGGTCAGTCAACTTGGTTCTGTTGTGCAAAAGTACCAGTCTGCAGCTCAAAACTCAGCCGGTCTATCAAATCAAGACATGCAGAACAACTGTAACTCGTAAGGAGATCACTTTTTTTATACTTTACAATTGTGAATTTCATTTTGTTGTTTTTTATTCGGGTTTTGTTTTTGGGCTTGCTATTTAATCTGTTCTTGCTATCCCAACAATTAGCTTTCCATGCTCATCTGCATCTTTTATCATGGTAAATCTTTAAAATTTCTGTCTATATTCCATTTAAAGAATAGTGTTATTTCTGGTCCTTATACCTCTGCATCGCACTCATTGCTAGCTGGATGTTCATGTATTTTTTTATCTAAATTCTTAACACTTACGTAAACGTAAAAGACATTTGAAAGTAGAGTAGAAACTTTAACAAATTTTAGAGAAAATTACACTGTTGCCCCTGAACTTGTAGTGAAGTCTCACTTAGCCCCATGAACTTCCAATTTACTTTTTCGGCCCTTTGAACCTGTATTTGTTTGCAACCTAGCCCCAAAAGCGTTAGGGATACCGTTAATTGCCTAGATGGTGGCCATGTGTGCGGATTTTTTATTTGAGAAATTTTTTAATGAAATGACATGCACATCGCCACCCTCCCACTCTTTAGAAAAAAAAAACTCAATTGTCATTCATTTTCGAAATGGTATTTTTTTAAATCAACTTTTCAAAAATCAAATTCTAATTTTGGGGATACATTTTTTGAAATCTTTCAAATTCAGCTTTTCAAGATATTGGATAGATTTGATATACGTTGATTGAGATCAGATATTCAAGTTCAATTTATTTTCTTTTTTTTATAACATTGAATTTAAATTTTGGAATTTGATTTTTGTTTTTTTGGAAATTTCATTGGGTCAAAAGAGTAAATTTCAAGTTTGGGGACTAAGTGAGACTTCACTGTAAGTTCACGGGTCAACGGTGTAAATTTATAAAAATTTTATGTAGACTGCCAAGCTTTCATTTGAACTATGTAGACGTGCACAAAATGGTGGATTTCTTGGGGCTTTAGTGGCCAACATTTGCATAACTATGCAATGTCTGCTTTTTGCTGGTTGCTTGCAAATACATATACTGGCATGTTTTCCATTTTTAGTGAGTAATTCGACCACAATCTCAGACTTTGCAATAAACAAGTAAACCTATTTCTATTTGCCCTCTGGTGGGGTGCTGACTTTTAAAATAGACATGTACAAGGCCTTTAACCACTTTCTTTTCTATGATGTTGTCAGCTACCTCGATTAATTAGATGTCAATTAGCTTAGCTAACTTCTTTATGCTGCTAGTGGCCTTGAGATATGTTGCTGTATGCATCACCTTTCAGTTTTACTTTCCTCTCTAGCTTGAAGTTACTGCTGACTTTCTGTTGCCTTCTTTGAACTCTTATGGCACTCCTAGGTCAATGTTGAGAGTTCAGATGCTACTAAAAAAGTTGCAAGAAAAAAATAATAGCATGTTAAAAATGTTGTAGCTTTGACCCATGAACATTGTTTTGGTATATTTTGGAGTAACTGTTGCCTGCTTTACTTCAGAATCATACTGGTTGACCTAGCTAATATAGTTGGAAATCAAGATATTGGATGAGTAGATGTTGGTTTTGGTCTTATTAATATGAATGAGAAATGTAATTACCAAGGAAATGAATCTGTACAAAGGAACAAATATTATTTATATCATGTATTGAATATTCTAGAGGTTGGACATTGAAGAACCTCTGTATTTTTAAGCAATGTCTTGTTATCTTGAAAGTTTGAGTTCCTCGTGATGATGATCGCTCCCCTTTGGAGGATCTGCTGTGATAGATCCTTGCATGCATCATGCCCATGTTCCTGTGCTTGGGAGGATCTTTTGTGTAGGATGGGACCATGTACGCATGTGTGGATCATGGTTATGATTCACTATGCCTTGTTGATCGGAGGCATATTTTGTATGCAATTTTTAGATTTAGGATAATCATTCATGCATTATGAATATATTTGGAGCACGATGTATTGTGCATGCTTGCTATAGTAATTTAGAATTTTTATGGTTGCATGGCACCAATCCATGCATACAAGGGAGTCCACATCATTTTGTTTTCTAGATTTTAGAGCTTGTCAGATTGTTTATTTGAAGCGCAGACATTTCTTTAAAAAATGGAGCCCACCGATATTTCTAAAAACCACTTTTTTATGGATAAAATGAGAAAAAGCGAGAAAAAAGTGCTTTTGAGGGCTCGAGACCAGGCCCACCACCACCACCATACTAAGCTGATTTACCACCAGGCTGCAAACAGGCTTATATTCTGGCCGCAACTAATTCCTTTTATCTTCGCATGGAACTCTGCTATTTAGATACCCAGTTTCATTTTAAAGGAATCCTCTGGTAAGGCTGGCAAACATTTTCATTTTAAAGGAATCCTCTGGTAAGGCTGGTAACCATCTGTTTCTTGCCAGTAGATTTTTCACTGGTTTACATTACAACAGATTCTTGGCTATCTAATAAATATGGTGTTCATGCTTGGACCCCATCGATATTTCTGAAAACCACAAACTTTGGGGGAACAAATGAAAGTTATTTTTTTAGTTAAAACAAAAAAAGGGAAGAGAAAAATGTGCTTTTGAGGACTCAAAACCAGGCCCAAACTAAGCTTATTTACCACCAGGCCGAAAACAGGCTTTTATTTTGGCTACAGTTATTTCCCTTTTATGTTCACATGGAACCTCTGCAATTTCGATACCCTTTTTTTAATGGAATCCAACGGTAAGCTAATGCTACCACCAGGCCGAAAACAGGCTTTTATTTTGTTTGTTTCCTTTTTATGTTCACATGGAACCTCTGCAATTTCGATACCATTTTTATATTGGAATCCACTGGTAAGGTAATGCTGGTAACCGTCTGCTTCTGGTCAGTAGTTTTTTCACTGGTTACAACTCATGGATTCTTGTCCAGTTAATAAACTTGTGTTCTGTCAAGGCTTCATTGAAGTGTTGTTTCAATGACACCTGGACGTGCCAGCCGTGGGGATTGGGGGTGGGGTTGTGGGGACGCCACAGCAACGCTTAGCCAAAAAGAGAGTTGATTCAATTAAGGGAGAGGGAGGCCTACTGCCGTCATTGGAAGCATGGTCAAAATGGCTGGATCTGAGGTCACTGCTGCCAGATTCGAGGTCACTGGTGCAGAGCAGAGGTCCGCACAGAGCAGAGGGGCAGAGGCTTTAGCCGCCTGGTTTGTGCTGTCTCCCGTCCTCTAGTCACCAATGTATATGCCCTGGGTGAATTTTAGAGCTGGCCGTTAGAGATATAATTAGGAGTCCTTTATCATATTAGGATAGATTAGATCTCTTGCCCTTATCTGGGCTTTCCCTGCCTTATCTAGGCGTCTTATGTGCCCTATATATAGGCCCTTGGCCTACAGATCAATATACATCTCATATTTATAACACTGGCTAGTGGCTGGAAGGGAGGAGGTGACAAAGTGAGTCTTGGGATAGCAAAACCCTAATGGGCGGAGGCTTGAGGGGTGCTGGACCATAGGATGCTCATTTGGCATGGCCTATTAATTACTACTGAAACACTTTATTTATAATCTATTTGCTGGTTGGCTATTAATACTGTGTGTAAGGAACTAAGGCGTCGCCTTGCCGTGCGCCTTAAACCTTGCAGATGTAAAAAAGTTAGTGGGTCGCCTCGCGTTGCCTTATTTCCGTAATAACCTTGCCGTGTTTATTGAAATCTATCATGATGGGTAGACTACAAAGATTTGGCTTTATTTTGCCCCCCTGATACAAAGAAACACGTTCCTTTTCCCGCCTTGTCATGATCTCTATTTGTGATTGCATGTGTCTGTTAATGTGGTTTTTAATCACTTGAGTGGTTGCCGTTTATTCCTAAATGTAAACTGTTCTAATATGCCAATATATGAACTAGGTTTGTTGCGTGTGCTCGCCAATTAGCTAAAGCATTAGAGGTGCCATTGGTAAATGATTTAGGATACACAAAAAGATACGTCCGCTGCCTTCAGGTACGCACTATTTCATATCTTTTATATGTCTTGTGTTATTGTAAGCTTTAATTGAATCAAGATTGTGACCGTCTTCCAATTTTTTGTTCACCTATGTCATTGCCCTTCAGTTCTTTTAGCAATCTATCTACTCTTCCTGTTTATGTGAACTGAACTCACTGATCAATCATCTGTTTGTCGAAAAATTTATATTCAGATTGCGGAGGTGGTCAATTGTATGAAAGATTTGATTGATTACAGCAGGCAGACTGGATCGGGCCCGATGGGTATGGCATGCTTTGTTGATAAACTTACGGAGTGCATGTAAACTTAATGATACCTTTTCCATTATGCTCCTATCTTTTCTCCCCCATATGCATTTATATATTGTGAACCACCCAAAGTATCCTCAGCTTTCTTAATTTTACCACCTTCATAACCTTTTTGCAAAGTCAAAAGTACTCCAGTAATCAACAGAGGGAATATTAATCATTAATATTGATTTCCTCACTACAAGCATGTTCTACTCCCCATCACATCTAGAAGACTAGAACACTTTATTTCTGTATTTTTCACCCATAGGTCTATGGTATTATATTTTGTGACATTGAATCAAAACTAAAGTACCCAAGATTTTATATAGAAGCTGCCAAGCAGGATTATTGGAAAAATGTTATCAAGATTTTTCTATCGGCCATTGTCATCCTGTTTTCCTGAGGTCATTATCCAAAACTTAAGGGAATAAAGTATAAAAAATGGCGGGCATGTGGATTTATTTGGTGTTTTAGTAGTTCAGAGTGCATTTGTCCACAGTTTACCATGTTTTGTTTCTATTGCGAATGTTTAACATGCGCCATCATTAATTTTTTCAGATAGCTTACATAACTTCCCTAGGAGGACACCTTCAGGGATCACTCCCCTTAAACTGCAGCAGCAACCTGAGGATCAGCAAACTGTTCCACAGAGTTCTAACCAGAGCGGTCAAAACTCTGCTCCTACAAATGTGATGCAGGTTTCTGCTTCTGGCAATGCAGATGCTACGTCAAACAATTCTCTCAATTGTGCACCATCTACATCTGCACCATCATCATCGGTTGTTGGACTCCTCCAAGGCTCCATAAATTCTAGACAAGACCAGCCAACAAGTTGTAGCAATGGTCTATATAATAGTGTAAACAATACTCAAGTTGCCAAGGCTGCTTCAACAAGCTCGATGCAGTCAAATGCACCTGCATCTTTTCCTTCCCCAGTGCCCACAGCATCAAATAGCAGTATGATGCCTGCTCCTCAGCACACAAACCAAATGAATTCACCAACTACATCATTAAACTTACCGCCTATGCAAACACCTGTAAATCGACCTCAGGAAGCTGAAGCAAATGAGTCCCAAAGCTCAGTCCAGAGAATCTTGCAAGAGATGATGATGTCATCGCATATGAATGGTATTGGACCAGTGGTTGGTGATATGAAGAGAGCAAATTCAATTACCCCTGGTTTTAATGGGTTTAACTCCTTGGTTGGTAACCCCATGACAAACAACTCAGGAATTGGTGGAATGGGATTTGGGGTAATGGGTGGTGGCCTTGATCCATCTGCAACAAGTGGATTGAGAAATGCAATGGGAAATAATGTATTGGCGATGAATGGAAGGAATGGGATGAACTACAGTGCACATGACCTAACACAGTTGAGCCATCAGCAGCAACAGCATGACATAGGAAACCAGTTGCTGGGGGGGATTAGAGCAGCAAATAGTTTTAATAACCTTCCGTATGACTGGAAGACCTCTCAATAGAATGAGCAGAAGATAAAAGTGTTGCATTTGATGATACGGTACCTCAGTGGGTGCATCACTGACAACAGAAAAGCTACACCACACAATTCCCCTCCCTGGAAGCCATGGGTTTTCCGCTCCACTGATGACGTCAGGAGACAGGAAATACAAGTGATGATCAATAACTGCCTGTATGGCTATGCTCCTGTGTATTTCAACTGCAGAAGCTGTTCGCTTCAGTGATCTTGCCAAAAGATGAAGTCGAAGATTAGAGCTTGCCTCACTTGCCCACGTAGTGGGAATGTTTGGTGGATATCAAACTGGGGAAATGACCTAACACAGTGAGGTGCTGAACTTTTAATATAGACATGTACAATGCCTTGAACCACTTTCTTCTCTCTGGTGTTGTCAGCTACCTAGATTAATTAGATTTTAATTAGCTTAGCTAACTTCTTTATGCTGCTAGTGGCCTTGAGATATGTCAGTTGTATGCATCACCTTTCAGTTTTACTTTCCTCTCTAGATTGAAGTTACTGCTGACTTTCTGTTGCCTTCTTTGAACTCTTATGGCACTCCTAGGTCAATGTTGAGAGTTCAGGTGTTACACTAAAAAAGTTGCAAGCAAACAAATAATAGCCTGACAAAAACGTTGCAGACTTGACCCATGAACATTGTTTTGGTATATTTTGGAGTAACTGTTGCCTGTTTACTTCAGAATCACACTGGTTGACCCGGCCGATATAATCAAGATATTGGATGAGTAGATGTTGGATTTGGTCTACCTAGTATGAATGAGAAATGTAATTACCAAGGAATTGAATCAGTACAAAGGAACAAATTTTATTTATATCATGTATTGAATATTCTAGAGGTTGGACATTGGAGAACCTCCATATTTTTAAGCAATGTCTTATTATCTTGGTGACGATGATCGCTCCCCTTCGGAGGATCTCCTGTGATAGATCCGTGCATGCATCATGCCCATGTTCCTGTGCTTTGGAGGATCTTCTGTGTAGGATGGGACCATGTACGCACGTGTGGATCATGGTATGATTCATTGTTGATCGGATGCATATTTTGTATGCAATTTCTAGATTTAGGATAATCATTGATCATGCATTATGAATATATTTGTAGCACGATGTATTGTGCATGCTTGCTATAGTAATTTGGAATTTCTATGGCTCGTATGTGTGTTGGGTAGTGATGAAAGAAATTGCATGGATTCTGGTTGAGAAGGAAACTACGTTTTAAAAAAAATATACGCTTTAAGTTTTTTGAATTTGTTTTTTCACTGTCTCGAATGTGGGTCCTAACGCTTTAAAAAGCAAGTCAGATGAAATGGATTCGAATTTCAAGACTACATCGAAAAGTTCTTAAAATCCGATCATTTAAGTTGTTTAGCCGTTCATATCTGCCCAAAAGAACATAAAATAAAGAGAACATTCTCCTACCATTGGAGTAAGTAGGTATTGTATTCTACACCGGGGTGTGCTCTCGCTCCGCCGTCATGTGGGATCAGAATCCAATCAGGGAGCGGATCAAGGACTGGTAGAAAATAAAGTAAAGATTCAAAACTGTTTCTTCAGGACACGTGCGTCCGGCGCACAGGCGGGCGACCAGGCTCTAGGCGCCGGGCGATCAGGACGCCTGGCGTCTGACGCACAGGCGGACGATCAGGCCCCAGGCGCCGGGCGACCAGAACCCCCATTGTCAAGGATATAAGACGAAGGTGCAAGGAAGCTTTATTACTAAGGATTTCTTCGGGATACACCGAATCCGGATCATTTAATACGATGGCACTGGTTTGACGGAGTAGGCGGAGGTCTGAAGGCATGATTGCCCCCGCTCAGCTAATGATGTCAGCTACACTATGGCCGTCTCTGTAGCCGTCATGTTCGCACCTGATACGGTGTGATAGAAAGGTGCTTGGGGTAACGGGCCGCTCTGTCCTATCCATCCTGTCCCGTTGTCAGGGCAGAGGCAAGAGAGAGGGCAGCGAAGACTAGCACCAGAGAAATGATGGCTACAGTGGCAGGATCATTTAATGCACCCTGTGTTGTACGTTGTAACCCACACCAGCCGGGTATATAAGGGTTGGGGGTGCGTCTGTAGAGGGGTTTTTTATGCTTGAGAGGACGATCCTGAGATCGGGCTCCCGAAGATTAGCCAATTCACACATTGCAAGAAACTTGAGCAGAATTAGGGCTATTACCCAATCAGGGGGCTGAACCTGGGTAAACCTTAGTGTTCGTTCTCGTGTTCTTGCGCCGAAGAGAGAAGAGAGGAGTGAGCTAGTTGCGCACACCCCCAATACCAAACGACTGGATTAGGTCCCGGAAAAACCTGTCAGTTGAAATACGCCGACAGGAGGGTTGGACATTATGTATTTTCAGTTTCTTCGATTCGATATTTAAAAAGTCTGGTATATTTCCGGAGGGTGTATACCAAAGTTGTATTAGACAATACTAGTACCTACAAAAATATAATCATCACCCATGAATTCATCTAAGTACCGTTGTATCACCACCACCACCAACAATGTTTTCCACATATTCAGATATAGCAATAAACAAACCATAATTACAAGGACGCAAATCAAGAAATGAAGAAAATAAACCAAGGGAACATAGATCGGAGATACCAGGGGTTTTGCCTTTCCTCTTTATTGCGCTGCCACCAATGATACTTCGTCCAACCACCGATCCAACATATAAACCGCGCGGTCGCACCGAGAGAATATAGATCGAAAATGCTAGGGTTTTTT
Organism: Raddia distichophylla; assembly: GCA_005191435.1. Taxonomy (NCBI): domain Eukaryota; kingdom Viridiplantae; phylum Streptophyta; class Magnoliopsida; order Poales; family Poaceae; genus Raddia; species Raddia distichophylla. The sequence goes on from SPJY01022970.1 coordinate 88,207, forward strand.
CCTGCTCCTCACTATTGCACCTCCACCAAGAATATTTCATCCTAACAGGTTTTTGCCTCCTCCCACACCGTCACCAAGGATAATTCGTCCCAACGTTCGGCATGCATCGGCCATTAAGAGAGCGGGTCTTGGCAGCGAATAAGATTCTGGGAGGCGCATCATGGGAAGCGTGTCACGCGACTGCTCGCGATCTTCTCTACGCCATGCCACCACCAAGGATACTCCTCCTCGGCATGCACCGGGCGTTGGGAGAGCAGGTCTCGGCGACGAATAAGGTTTTTGGAAAGCGTATCGTGTGACTGCTCGCGATCGTTTTCTTCTATGTTGTGGTGATCGACTACTTTCTCTACGTCAGCGCTGTGGCATGCGGTCCTCGTCACCTTCAACACTGTAGCAACGGGGTTGTCTTCATTTTTTCTCGGTTGTGAGTCCAAGTAGGATCGATACGTATTGAGCGTTGCCCTAATCGATAGTTCTTTGCCGTTTTGGTTTACGAGTATATTAGAGGGATATATGATTGCTTCTATATTTATGTCTACAATATATTTGTGTAGCTTGTTAAATTAGTGTTCATGATTTATTTGTTAATTAAAATAAATATAAAAGTTCTGATTTTTTTCAACAATATTAATGCCACTGGTTCCTCTTCATGTATGTATGCCGCAATTTCCTTTCCTTGCTAGTCAAAAGATATAGCAATCGATCGTCACAGCAAATAGAGTTACAACAGCAAGCAGCTGCTGGTAACGTACGTACGTATACGAGTGGGATTACAGGGAGATAATTAACAGTGATGGATACACATGTACGTACATACGCATACTGACATGCAGTGAGACGGATCGATCCTGATCAATTCGGCGGATATATGTATCTGAAATTCTGAATGATGTTGAATAGCAGCAGCAGGAGCGAGCTAATACTATATATTAAGAATCTCATCGTCATCGGTGGGTGTGGATTGATGGATGAGGTTGAGATCAGGAGCCGATGTACTTGTCGATGATGGTGGAGAGGGTGGTCTTGGGGACGGCGCCGATGATGCTCTCCTTCTTCTCGCCGTTCTTGAACATGAGGACGGTGGGGATGCTCCGGATGCCGTAGGTGGAGGCGATGTTGGGGCAGTCGTCGGTGTTGACCTTGCAGCACTTGATCTTGCCGACGTACTCCTTGGCCAGCTCGTCGATCACCGGCGCGATCATCCGGCACGGGCCGCACCACGGCGCCCAGAACTCCACCAGCACCGGCGACTCGCACGCGATCACCAGGCCCTGCCAGTTCTTCTCGTCCGCCACCACCACTGCGCCCGCACCCACACTCCCATATTCAATCATCATTCTGATGATTCCTCCCTCACCGAGAGGAAGAAGAAGAAGCTAGCGAGCGGGCTAGCACGTACGTACCTTCGTCCACGACGTTCTTGCACTGGCAGGAGAAGCGGGACGACGGCCGCCGCGCCGGCGCCGGGGAGGCCGGTGGCGGCGACGCGACGACGGCGGCGGCGGGCCTCGGCCTGGACGGCGCGTAGCCGGCGCTGCTGCTGGCGAGGAGCCTGCCATCCCTGCTGCCGAGGGGGGCCTGCAGAGCCCAGGCTCTGAAGCACGTCTCCAAGGCCATTGCTGCTCGCTGCTCACTGCTCACGCACACACCGCCGCGCCAATATCCAGGGGGCTAGAGAGAGAGGGAGAGGGAGGCAGAGGATGTGAATGGGGCGCAGCGCGTGAGAGGGATGGAGGAGGAGGATAGGGTTCGGGCTCGCCTCGGCCATTGGATGATTTGGAGCAGCTCGGGGGCGCATTGTGAGGTGCTCAGGGGCCCCTGCGCTGCCTGTGGATGAGGTGGTCTCGCTTGCTCGCTCCCCTTTGGACTCGCCCGGGCCCCGTCTGATCTTTTCGCGCCATTCCTGAGTTCCTGTCGCGTGTCTGGCTCGGGACACATGAGCGGATGCCTCTGCGGATTCATATTATTTTCGGTTCATGCGGACTAGTCGTCGTGTATATGGAATAATATAGTACTCCCTCCGTTTCAAATTATAGGTATTTTAATAATGACTTGAGTTTTTTCATATTTTCACTAATTATTTGAATAAGACGAGTGGTCAAAGTACGTGTCAAAAAAGTCAAACGACCTATAATTTGGAACGGAGGGAGTAGGTATTTTCCTCCTGTCTCGAATTTTCGCTCGCACTCTGACTTGGTCTACGAAACACACATACGCAACTTCCCTGGCAAAGTCGAGACCTTCCCAGTGCGCTATTTGTGTCTTCCTCTTCATGTGCGCAAAGTTCGGTGTATGGACATCCAACCAATTCTTGACAAGGCAGCTTCCCGCCTTGCGGGGTGGAAGTCAAGCCTACTTTCGTTCGGGGGCCGCCATATCTTAGGCAACTCTGTGTTGAGTGCGCTGCCTACTTAAATGCTGATGGCCTTGCAGGCACCGGCCTCCTTCCTACGTGAGTTCGATAAGATTCGTCGACGCTTCTTATGGGCAGGAAATGATGTTCTTAGTGGTGGGAAATGCAAAGTTAACTGGCCAAAGGTTTGTTCGCCAAAGGAGGTACGAGGTCTAGGCTTGCCAGACTTGGGCCGTGCAGGCCGTGCTTTGCGTCTTCGTTGGCTTTGGCTACAGTGGCACCGCGAGGAAAGCGGCTGGGAAGGGTTGCATCCGCCCTGCGATGCATCAGATATAGCGCTCTTCAATGCATCCATTATAGTGCGCCTAGGTGACGGTACTAAAGCGCATTTCTGGACTACGCCTTGGGCGGGCCCAACAACTCTATGCTTGATAGCGTCGCGACTCTTTCGCCAGGCGCAAAGGAAAGGGGTGTCCGTGGCAGACGCCATACGAGCAAACTCCTGGATGCAAGATATAGGGCCGCTCATCAATGCTCAATTGGTTAAGGAATTTTTCGATTTATGGCGGGTACTACGCCGGGGACAGTCAACTGACCTCACAGAAGACCAGGAAGATCGTATCATCTGGAGATGGTCATGCTCTGGAGTGTACACGGCGCGCTCGGCATACCGCATACAATTCCAGGGCTCCACCGTATCGCTCTTCCCTAAGATGTTCTGGAAATCTAAGGCGCCGATGAAATGCAAAATTTTCAGCTGGCTCCTTGCGCAACATCGGCTTTGGACGGCTGATCGCCTACAGCGACGGGGTTGGCCTAACAACCTGTTTTGCCCTCTCTGCAACATTTCGATTGAGACCACGGCCCACTTGTTTCTAGAGTGTCAGTTCTCTAGATCATTTTGGATCGCCGTCGGGGGTCTGTCCGCTAGCCAGGCGTTGGTTCCGTTGGTATGGGTGCAGACGTCCTCAGTTAGTCAGTGGTGGGCTGACCGTCTTGCCCGCTTTCCCAAAGACATGACCAAGCGAGCAGGAACCACCATCATGCTTACACTTTGGATGATTTGGTGCGAACGCAACAGGCGCCTGTTCGAAGGACATGCACGCCAACTTCATCAGCTTCTCGCTGACTGGATTGCGGAACGCCAATTGTGGTCGGCGGCTGGGTTGGCTGCCCTACTTAGTGAGTAATCATTTTGTGCAGTTGGGCTGCCATGGCAGGGTGTGTTTGCAGGGCTGGTGCGTGTGTTTGCCTGGTCTAACTCCATGCTTCTCTCTGTTTTATGTAAGTTCATTCTCCTATAAATGAAATTGTCAGCGTAAGCTGACCTTCAAAAAAAAAACACACATACGTTTTGCCACTGATTAACAATATGATTCATTTGTAATGTACAGTAAAATTATGATATTATAAGACTACTTTTAAAGATGCCCCTGCGAATAAAGTTTTCATGTACACAATTTAAATAGTTCCAAACATATTTTGCTTGAATTATACTTGTATGTACTTCAAAGTTCAAACGGCATGTATTTGTAATAGAAGGAGATAGTATATTCTCTTAATGGCGGAGGCTCGATCAGTGGGCGCAAATTGGGTCATGGCCCTGATATAAAAAAATGGAGCAACTGTAGTATGTTACAGGGACGAACCTAACATATGAGATACATGGGCCTTGTCCTTACCTATAATTCCATGCATTCAGCCCACTTCTAGCCCTATCTATATTTTCATCCCGTGTCCTTGGGCATCATAATTAACAATTTCACACCATGGGCCAAGGACCCCAAAATTATCATGAACCTCCATCACTCTATTCTCTTTTATGCAATATTTATTGTACCAATTCTTGCTGTGAATTCTACTAAAATTATGCTCTCATAAGTCATAATTCTTGTAGTCATAAATATTATTCTTTTGTGGTGCGTGTAAATAAATGTTTTGAAACTTTTCCTACAAATTTCTCCTGAAATATTTAGGTTAGGCACATGAAAATTACATGCATATATTATGATCCTTTAAACAATTATGTGTAGATAATCCTTCAAATGAAAAAATCCACATCACATCTCCGAACTATATCACTTGGTGCACTTAATCTCTAATATGGAAAACCATGCATTCTACCGGCGATGTATTCGAGCTAGTCCGTTTAACCTCCTAGGCACCTAGATGGTTTTCAAAGTTACCAATTTTCCATTCAGACCAAACACATTGTATTTTATTTTAATTTATTTTTTAAAAATGTGGATCCATATGTTACTCTCCAACCTCTCTCTTCCCTTCTCTTAGCTCTGACCGCCACCCACCTCTTTCCTTTTTACTTTTCACGCCTCTCCTTTCTCTTTTCGCTTTCTTCCTCCTGACTACACTCAGTGGTGAGGGAATGTTTGGCGGCGTGCTTGGTGTAGATTGGGGAGGCATTGAGGTGGAGCTTGGTGGCATGAGGGTATGGTTGGCGGTGTGCTTGGTGTAGACTGGGGAGGCATTGATGTGGAGCTTGGTGGCATGAGGGTATGGTTGGTGGCAAAGCTCGACATGCCGGTATGCTAGATGCAAATTGCAAACACAAAAACTACCATATTCAATCTACAAATTCACAAATCAATCTAAAGGTTCGATCTTCCGTGAATGAAGTAGGGATTATGACGATTGTTGCTTAGGACAGTCGATGAGTCCTAGATCCATCGGCGTGACGACGGATCGATGCAGAAAAATCGCCGGTGTAGACGTATGTCCTCTTTCAATCCTGCGGTTTTTTTTGAGCTCTTCCTGCTGATAATGTGTTAAACAACCACACTACTAGGTGTAGTCCGAGGTTGTTGATTTGAGTACAAATATAGTTGGAGAACGAAAACAATGCACAAAATAGACAAAACATAGATTTGGAAAGGAGTATAATTATTTTATTTTATTGCTCTCATATTGATACATTACACATAGGTACCTCTCTTTTAGGCGCGGATCCTCCACCTGGGCTGCCACGGCGGCGGCCCAGACTTGGATTTGGACCCTCACTTGTGCCTCCCTTTGGGTATAGGGCTCAGCTGAAATTTTTACTGTTCTGGCTTTAATTTAAATCGGAATTAAAAAAATAAATCCTTGTTTTAATAAATTAAAAAATAGTCTTCCGGCGCCCGTCCAACGGGCATTTAATAAAATCTGCCCGTTGGTCGGGCGATTAAAACTGTAGCCACTACCCGCGGCCTGTACAGACAAATCCCACCCGTCCAACGGGCGGTTTTTGTACTGTGCAGAAAAATCCGCCCGTTGGACGGCGATTATTCCCCCGCGCGACCTGCTCCCACACACAATATCCATTCCATCGGGCGACCCGCTCCGACGGCTAAGAGCGCAATACACACACGAAAAAAATAAAAAATCACCCGTCCATTGGGCGGTACCTAGAAATCGCCCGTCCAGCAGGCGTTTTTCGAAAAAACGCCCTTCCATACGGTCTTTTTTCACTACGCCTACTGCAGCCACCCTGAAGGCAAAAAATGCCTGTCAATCGGGCGGGTTATATAAATCCCCCGACCAATGGGGGATTTTTGCTGCCACGTGCCAAAATCCTCCGACCAACGGGCGGATTTTATTAAACGCCCGTTGGGCGGGCGTCGGAAGACTATTTTTTTAATTTATTAAAACAGGGATTTTTTTAATTCAGATTTAAATTAAAGCCAGAACAGTAAAAAATTCTATCATCACCTAGGCCATCTAACGCAGAGGAGCCGGGGAATTTTTTTTATTAACCTTTTTCAAATAATTAATTTAAAATTAACCTTCGGTAAAAACTATTTGCAGATCTGACCCCTTTGGCCGCGCCAATGCAGACGGCGCGGCTAATAGCCTATGCCGCGCCTACACATGTGACGCGGAAAAGGGTGCCACGTACGCGCTGGTGTGGAAGCTGCGGCCCCACCCTTGCCACGCCACATGCGCTGGCACGGCGAGGCTGGCTCCGGGGACGCGTGCAGGCGGTCGAGAACTGACAGTGGGCCACCCTGTGGCGCGGCAAGGTCAGAATAACCCAAGCCCTTGCGCTCGGGTTTCTTTTCTTCCTCCCCGCTCAGCGCTCCGCCGCCGTCGCCTGCCGCCCGCCGCATCCCGCCGCCCCTCTCGGATCCAAGAAGGGGAAAGGCATCCTATTCCTCCTAGCAAGGTAATGCCCTCCTCCACCCCTCATTTTCTCACTCGATCCATCGCATTTGGCACTTTTTTGAAAACTAGGGTTTTAGTAATAATGCCGATTTAGACCTGATTTTAGGTTGTTTAGTTTGATCTGAGCGTCGTGGCATGCGCTATGGAGTTTCTGTCCGTATTATTAACGTGTAGAACTAGTTGCATGTATCGTTTTGGCCTCCAAATTTAGATTTAGATAAATGTTGGGCCATGCCACTTTAAATGTGGTATATAGTTTTGTGGGCTATGTGCAAAATATAAAAGAAGCCTTTGAGAATTATTGGATATTACAAGTTTTTGACCTCTTGTGAACCAGGTCGTTTATGTGTTAACTCCGCCCTTGTGTAGATATATACATGTTTGTAGTTAGTTTTTTTTTGTTGGTCATCGTTAATAGCTAAGAGTAATAGATGTAGTAATATATGTAGTTAGTTGTTAAGCGTGTAAATCTAAACCTCTCGCAAAAGATTAAAATGTAAATAGATTGTTAGGACAATCTCGAAGGAATAGATGATTTTGTACCATAGGGCTAATGAAATTGCCATGATGAAGTGGCGCATTTTCCCCAAACAAATCCGGTCCGATCTTGGCAATGGAGGAGGATAAGAGTGGTTAGGGAAGAGAGGAAACGAAGGGGGAAATGAGAAAATGAAGAAGAGCTGTGGGCGGAGGAGTCCTGGGGATCAGGTTATTCTGACCTTGCCGCGCCATGAGGGGTGGCGCGGCAAGGGTGGCCCGCTGTCAGTTCTCACGGCAAGAGTGCCATGAGGGGTGGCATGTGGCGCGTCAAGAGTGGGCCCGCAGCTTCCACGCCAGCGGCTGGCCGGCCGCGGGCGCGTACGTGGCACCCTGTGCCGCGCCACATGCGTACGCGCGACAGAGGCTATAAGCCGCGCCGTGTGCATTGGCGCGGCCAAAAGGGTTAGATCTGAAAATAGTTTTTGCCGACGGTTAATTTTAAATTAATTATTTAAAAAAGGTTAATAAATTTTTTTTTTTCGAGGAGCCGAGGAGGCGAGAGACGCACGACGCATCGGCTGGTCCGACTGGGGCGTTGCTGCGTTACTGGCATTAGGGCAGCAGCCGCCAGCCGCCGATCGGCTCCGGTCACCGCCGCACCGGCCTCCTCCAGTCCTTCAAATTTTGGGACTCTTGTTGAGAGCCTCACCTAGGCCATCTAACGCATCTAACGCTGAGTCGCCGAGGAGGCGAGAGAAGCGAGCGCGAGACGTAGAGCCGAGGCGAGAGACGCACGACGCATCGGCTGATCTGATTGGGGCGTTGCGGAGTTACTGGCATTAGAGCAGCAGCCGCCGATCGGCTCCGGTCACCGCCGCACCGGCCTCCTCCAGTCCTCCAGCTTCTGCTCGCGTCCATGGTAATCGCCGCCACTTGCTAGCCACCGTCCCCTCTCTCTGCCCTCTTCTGACTAAACTGCTGCTTATTTGCACTCTCTTCATTCTTAACTATCCGGAGGGCCTCCCTTCATAAACCTATCAGCAGAGCTGCAGAGGCAGCACCAAAGCCCTAACCGTCAGGTCCGTCACACCTCCGGCGGCGGCCACCATGTCGATCCCCTCAGGCGATGGCGGCTCGGCCACCACGTACTACGACGTGTATGGACCAGACGTACGTGCTCGATCCCCGTCCCTTCTATTAGGGTTTCCGAGTGGTAAAAGGGGGGATTTTGTGATTGGGTTGGCTCGTTGTTGGGAAAGTTTGTATTTTTATCCGTTTATCTATCTCCTTGCTGCTGGAAATGATTGCATTTTCAAAATTTCAACCGTAGGAAAGTGGACTAAGATCTAATTAGATTGCATGTCATTGCAACATTTGGCCCTAATGCGGTCCCCTGTTCGTGGTATGTTTGGAGTCGAACTAAATATTCTGAATTAAAGCTCTTCATGGCATACCAGTGGACCATTTGCTAATAACAATGATGGAAATTTCATTATATTTAAGAATAGATTGTTAGTTGGTTAGTTGTTCATTGATTGTTCTGAAAACAATTTGTGCGATTTGACTTTACTGATTGACACTTTTGCTACACAAAAGATACGGTTTATTTCATACCTAGTCAATTCTCATTCTGTTGCTTCTTTTGGTCCTATCCAGGCCAAACCTGATGTTGTTTTTAAAGAGTCCACTTCAAGTTCCACGTTAAATTTGCAGGTACCATCCATAATCCAAAACACAGTGGAAGTTTTTTTTATTGGAGCTAAAAAACACAGTGGAAGTTGACCGCTAAAAACTTTTTGTTGTGATGTGCCATTTCTTTGTTATGCAGGATGTTCAGGGACTAGTCACTTGGGTTATTGGTGATGGCATGCTGCCTTCTTGGGTGTTTGTTAAAGTATATTCTCTTCCCTTTTCCTTCTTAGTTTTCAATACATAGCACTTAGTTGTTTTCTCGCGATTATCCTTGTCATTCTTGGTGAAGGATAATTTAAGTTTTTTGAGGCCCACGCCTTCCTTCACACTTTTGAGAAAGATCTGTTTTTAAACTACTTGATTCTATCCTGGAAAAGTGGTACGCATTTTATGTACCATATTAGTATATAGTATATGCATGAAACCTTTGTAAGGAGTTGTTCCTGAACTAAAAAAAAAAAACTTTCACTACTTCATACTCATGATGTTGAACATTTATGGTGTAGTGACTGATTTGAATCATTTGCTCTTTCTTTGCTCAATAGTCCATGATGCTGATGTTACTCTAACCATGTACTTTGAATAACTTGTCAAATAGTTTTACATATTTCTTATCTACAGAGAACATGCCAATTTGCAGTGAGCATCATACTTGATTTGCTTATGTAATGCTTTCTTTTGTTGTTTTTGAAATTATTCAGTGGCACTAATAAATTCTACCTCTCTTTAACACTAAAAATAGACTTCTCTTTGGTGTTCAGAACAAGCCTCTTATACCGAAAGTTATCCTTCTCTATGTTCCTGGTCTCGATGCAGCTTTATATATGTCGCAGTCCCGCCTCCTTTCTTCTTTGAAAGAAATTTGTGGCAATCCGAAACCTGTTTTAGCTTCAAGGTTTGTGCATTGGACATAAGATGAGATTTTTTTTTTGTTCAGTCTTGTGTATTCTGGTGTTCTGTTACTTAATGTTTCCTCTCATATACACTTTATTGCTAACATAATTCTTTTCTCAGCTGTATACCAGATGAAAGGCATACAATTGATGCACTCCTAGCGTGTAGAGTGAAGCGAAAACGTGAATTGAAAACCTCAAACCAATCATTTGAATCTGTTGGAGAAGGTATAAGATTCTTATTTCTGATTATTATGTTCCTAATTTTTGAAGCTGTGCTGTTTTCTGCTTGTTGAGCCCATGCTATCTGGTTTGGTATGTCATTACTCATTATGGTCTTACCAACTGAAAAATATTTGAGGTTACATATATAATTGTCATTCTAATTTGGAAGATCCATTCATTTAATCATTTCCATTTGTTCTGGTGTTATTTGCTTGCAAGATTGCCAATCCATATTGAAATAAGAGTATATGGTCAATATCACTTACTTTTCTAATCCCTGTATCCTCAAGTTATTCTTATGTTTCCTCTGTTGATGTATATTGGTTCTTCTGTTTACTTGATGTGTAGGTTCATCAACTGAAATTATAGTATTTTAATTCTTTTCCATGAGAAAAAGGGTATTCATGAGCCTAAATTTATGTTTTTTTTACATTTTTTAACCTCTCTTTTTTCTTCCAGGAAAATTATCAAGTCTATCAGACCTCAAGGATATACCTTTTCCTATTAAATATTACATACTTACTGATAAAGACTTAGAAGACAATGGCTACTCACTCAATTTACCAGGTCAGTATCTGTTTTCTTTTCCCTCCCTGCCATCCTAATATGTTATATTCTATTCTATTCTATTCTATTCAAATGACAGTTTATTTGTTTGTTATTGTTAAATGTTCAGGTTTTGTCCCCACTGTTTCATCTCCTTCGGGTTCTTCTCCATATGAAATTCTTGCTCTTGATTGTGAAATGGTAATATATTTTCCTGTTTCTTAAATGTTCTTGATGAACATTCGGAGGTTGTTGTGAGTTTTTTATTCAAAGATTTTAGCACATTAAATTTAGCTACTCCGATAGTTACATTTATGATTTATTCCCTGTGACATTTATATAGTCTACAGCATCATTAAATTTATTATTTTAAGATTTCTTAAATATGTTTGGTGATAATTTGCAACCTTTTCAGTGTGTGACTGAAGCTGGATTTGAACTTACAAGAGTGACATTAGTTGATATTAAAGGGGAGGTATGCACTTTGCTTTCTTATGTGTTTTAGGGCTTCTTGCACATTGCTATTATGAAGTTCCTTTGAAGAATTGTCCATAATACTTGATTCAGATTGTCGTTTCCCTTTTTCTTTGAATCAAAGGGACTCAATAAAATTAGGATATTTTATTTATGTTCTTCTTTATGGTCCATTATTTTCTTCATACTTCATTGCCCCCATGAACATTGTTCTTTATTTGTTTTTTTGTTGATTTCTTCAGGTGGTGCTAGATAGACTAGTTAAGCCTGCCAATCCAATCACCGATTACAATACAAGGTAACACAGTGCCTTTACTTCCTCTTCTTGTAGAGCATGCTTGCACTATATTCATGTCATGCTTCTCATTTCTCAGTTTTTTTTCCTTTTATATATTAGAACTTAGTTGTATTTTTTTTGCATTGTTGAAACAATGTTGTTTCCGTTGCTCGTGGTAATGGAAATCGGGGTCCCTCTTGTTGAAAAAATTAGTTATAAAAATACATGATAGTTGAAGATAATATGAATTTGTCCCGTTCTTGGAAGTAGATAAATTTGAGTGTTATGTATGAATATCAACGAAGTTCATATTTGTAATCTTAATATCATTCCCTAATTTATGCCTTCATGTTCTTCCTACGTGATATTCTGAATGATATCTCCATCTTCAATGGTTTTAAAATGTTTGGTTTGAATATCATGACAAGATATAATCATATAAGTATTCTTGAATATTGCAGGTTCAGTGGAATCACTGCTGAGATGTTAAATGATGTGACCACAACCCTCCAAGAAATTCAGGTGAGTTCGTTATTCCTATTTTCTTTGACCTTTTCATATGCGTATGACCATATGTATAACTTCCATGATATCCTGCCTGCTCTTTACACTGTCTTGTTATTGTTTCCAGGAGGAGTTTGTTGGACTTGTTTACAAAGAAACCATTCTTGTTGGACATTCTTTGGAAAATGACCTTTTGGCATTACGGATCTCTCATGTTTTGATCATTGACACTGCTGTTTTGTACAAACATAACCGTGGCCCTCGCTGTAAGATTGCTTTACGTGTCCTGGCAAAAAAATTTCTTAGCCGGGAGATACAGAACACAGGGGCTGGGCATGACAGTGTAGAAGATGCAAGAGCTGCTCTTGAACTTGCTCTATTGAAAATCAGAAATGGTAAATTCACTGTTTAGCTTCTATTTTGTTTGGTTTCTCCTATTGTCATTTCTTTGATTTGCTTAGAGGAATGTATGGCTACAACATGGCATCAGCATGCCCTTCTGTTTTTCATTGGTGCCATTCCTTTTATTTTTGTGTCAATACATTTCTTCTGATGGCTAGTTTATCAGGTCCTGATTTTGGCTCCTCACCATCATTATCTCGGCGAAAGTTGGCTTCTATACTGCATGAAAGTGGGAAAAAGTGCTCCCTTGTTGATGATGTGTCTGTTCTTGAGCGGTATTCAGATGCTTCTTGCAACTCAATCCCAGTTTTCTCAGATGATGATGCCCTCTCCAGATCAATGAAAGAGGTTTGTACTAGACATTTATTGGCCCCGAAAGTTCTACAGGTTTTCATTAGTTTTTGAAATCCTACTGCAGGTAAAGAACGACAAAGTTAGCTTTGTTTGGACTCAGTTCACAGGACTTATCTCTTATCTACATCGAAGAGCTCAAGATCCTGAGAAGTTGAAATCCTGTGTTGCGGAGGTTATTGCATTGCAAACCTGCGATAAAAAAACTGCTCAGAAAAGAGCAAAGAATCAAATTTGTCCAGAATTAAAGGAAATTTTGAGTTCATTGGACAATAAAGTTAAAAAACTATACAATTCACTGCCTGATAATGCTATGCTTATTATATGCACTGGTCATGGGGACACACCTTCGGTACAAAGGTAATGTTACTAGTAAAATTTTTTTCGCACTTTCCCTTCTAGTTTGAGTTGTCTGTAGAGCTGTTCACAGGCTATTGCTTGACCTGCAAAATCGTTTTGCGTGTTACCCTTACTAACTGTAATTCATGCAGACTACGGAAAATGCTTAAACATGAAGAAGAAACAATTGAAAGCCGGGAAAATATTGTTAAAGCATTAGAAGACTTACAAGCCCAAGCAGAAGTTGCTCTATGCTTCTGTTGTGTCAAACATTAGCTGTAGCATCTTCTCTGCGTGCTCTTTTTCCTTCATGTTTTGGGAGTGGAACAAACACACCATCCTGAATTGCTTCGATGACAAGCTTTTCTGAAGTAATGTGCTAACAAATGCAGCTTTGATAATTGTAGGAAGGGTGGAGTCAGGCATGCATCCTAACCGATTGACATGAAATCTTCTGGCTAACATGTATCTGTGGATTCAATTTTGAAAGATAACTTGTCCTTTGCTAGGAAGTTCCAGATATGCTTATGCTGCTCTTTTATGTGCTAGTACGAGAGATTTTAGGAATAGTAATGTATCGTTTGGCACAAGATGTATCATTAGCAAAGTTGTAGGGCTTATATGGACAAAATGTTTGATAGCAACAAATTTGCTACAATTGATGACAAATCTACAGATTTGATAAATGCATTCTTTCTTCCATGGTTTGAACATGTGGCTTTTGAGTACAATTTCATTCATGATAAATTCACAAAACAAAAAGCCCACCCCAATTTTAGCATGGAATTATGGAATTATGGATCACATGCATATTGTGGAGGATGAGGTTAAGATGATATAGAGAATACCAAGGAGAGACCAGACCAATAAAAAGTTGCAAGAACGGCAAATGTAAGTCGTCGAGAACAAGATAACAGCTATTGTGGTGCTCTAAATCATATTGTGGTGCTCTAAATCAAGACATCTGAAGCAACTGAAATACATCATTTAAGTTGTACAAGAATGTATGGCCACACTTGTTTTCAGTCTTAATTCTTCCCAGAATAAGAAGTATGCACGTGCTGTACTAATAGAGCAGATGCTAGTTGGCAGTGCAGTCAATGATCTCTGATGTAGCTGAATTCTGAACCCCAAATTTGGGCAGCAGTTGAAGGTTGTTGCCCAAATTGTCCTTGATGTCCGTCACAATACCCTGGCCTTGCTAGAGCACAAAAGCAGGGAGGAGCAGCACTAATTTATGGTTAAACCAACATGCGTGGTTCCATGTTGCTTTCTCAAGCTCAGATGGGTTTCTTGTTGCCCAAAATGGAGTGCCGCTCTGGAGTCGTCTGGTGGCTGTTGCTCTACCTTGATAATAGAGAGTAAACATGGTTGTTGCCTGTGTGCTCTGGCAAGTTCTTTCATTGGTTGAGGGTGGTGTGCTTGTAACTCCTGTTGGCTTGTTTGAAGTGTGAATTGGTGGTAGGGGAGAACTGTTGAGTTGAGCTTGATCAAATTAGTAGTACGAATGAAGAAATCGACCAACTCTTTTGTTTTTTTAAAAAAGAGGAACACTAAGAGTCAGGACATACCCTGCCCATAATTTCTGTAGGACGAATGAAATGTTCCAGTCAAAGATTGCATTGGCCAATGGATTAGACTGGTTTGATGGCACCTAGTTCAACTACTTCACTCCATTTAGGTGGCTGCTCTCTCTCGTGCTCGCTCGTTTTAGATATCCGCTTCAGTATTTTCACATCAGTGCCTTAGTGGTTTCAACGAGTAAGCAGTTTCCTGAAATTTCATCTGACAGCGCAAGCACCCGCATGTTAAAATTTCCTAAGTTTACATGCTTCATAGCCCATACTATTCATTATACACGAGGCCGACCAAGTCTAGTCAGCTAAGTTGACCATAAACGAGTAAGAATTCTGAGAAAAAAAGCTTCAGTAAACCAACCCTATGCACTTCAAGAAACTTCAAGTGATTTGGTTCATTACGAGAGAACTTCAAGTGATTTGGTTCATTAATTACATTGATCAAGAAACTTCCCAACAAATTTGATCGGCTCGCTCAGTTGTCAGAATGCAAATGGATCTTTCCAACCTGTTTTCACATTGATGAACTGGACATCGGGTCCATGAATCACGGTGGGTACATGCATGTGGCTTCGTTCAGATATGAATCTCACGATAACAAACGAGTTGATGGACATTGATCAGTTGTTTATTAGTTTATACAATAACTTGTTATGGTTGAATAAGAAAGCATATATGGTTGTGGAGTTGTACTTTGGTTGATTAGCTCACAAACTTTTCTTGTGATTCCCTCATCATCCGGCAATTGGTTGCATGCACCTCTCAAATCACCACTGCCTTTGAACAAGATTGGATACTTGTTCGCTAGTAATATATTCTTTCCTACATCATCCGACGTATTCTTTTTTCCACTTTCTCCTTTTGAGAGTCAGCCACCGTTTTAAAATTACGAGCCGTAACAATGTTAGCTTACTAAGCCAAACAAGTCATCTTAATTTGTTTCGTTTTGCATGAAAACAATCCATTTAGCTAGAAAAGGCAGTAGATGACAGCAAGTATATCTAACTATTTATGCAGGTACACCAAACGAAGCTATAAATATGTGCTCGGAAGGTCTATGTTGTGGCTTCCATATTTTCATGTTCTTGCATAATTCGGAACAAACTTATTCCCCCCGAGCTGAGTGTGTGTGTGTGTGTGAAGTTGTACCCAGTAGGGTTCATAAAACCGGCGGAGCTCTCCGAGCCGGCAATAGCGCAGAGCCGGTTAACCGCGGTTAATCACGGTTAACCGGCGGTTCCGTACGATTTTTGTCCTAAATTCAAAACTCCGTCTTCCTGGTTTTGTTCGAGGTTATCTGTGGTTTCTAAGAAAAAAAATGTCAAAATCGGTGAAAATTGATAAAATTCTTTATAATATACATTAAAATTTTGAATTTTTGAATTTTGTTTAACCCAAAATGCTTATAATGAATAATAGTATTTTTAGAAATTTCATGTGTATTTTACGTTCAAAAATTATTTAAACAAATTTTGCCCAAACCCCTAAACCCTAAACCGCTGGTTTACCTAACTTGGAACAAATTTATTCCCCCGAGCTGTGTGTGTGTGTGTGACAAGTTGTACCCAGTACCCACAGTGTTCTCTTTTTTGTTTCTTTAGGTTATATGATATTGTTGAGTCACTTAGTTAATTAGTCGGAGCTATCATTTTTTTTTAAAAAAAATACTAGCCAGAGCTATCTCAGTTACACATGGCGTTACTTAATAGAAACTATTGTGTCTGGCTGACTTCAATGGTTGAAAATGATTGATATAAAGCAGCCTCTGCAATACTGATTTGGCGACGCCTTCCAATTGTCTTTTCATTGTTCTACAAAGATAAGAACCTGCTTGTGCAACACTTCATTGTTAAGCCCTCCATTTTTTCAACTCAGTAACATCTTTGGCAATTAACAATCTTTCAAAAAGCTGTATCAGTTAATCTCAAAGTCACAAGCTAAACCTCTACTCTTATAGAAGCCCAAGGCATACATCAACCTTTAGAATGTAAGACGCTTTAAGCTAGGATTAGATATCTATAAACGGCTTCTATAACACCAGTGGTTGCAATTGGTGTTTTCATGCTTCAATGATTGATTGGCTGCCATGACCTGGGATGTGACAAAGTGATCTACTGTATTATTTTTTGAGCGGTGATCTACAATATTATGGAGGTCATTGTAAATAGGTGTTGTTCAATGTCTGAGAGGTGAAACTACTTCGACTATAAATAACAGGCTAATGTTGTGATATGCTAATTGGTGCCAATTAGTTGCCGACAAAAATGTCCCTGTTAGATATCAGCTAACAATTTTGCCTGATACCTATATTTTGAAAAATTTGAAGTGATATGGAAAATAAAAGAATATTTTATACAACGGATGTTATGAAGCTGAGATCTAACAAAATGAGAGGGTGACTTCATGAATGCTATTTTAGCCAAAGTGCACACATCTGTATGTGCTAATTCGCTTTCTTATTTTTTAGAGTTTTCTTTTCTCAGTTTCGAATTATTTTTTCTTTGCCCTCTTTATACTAAATATAACTTCTAAAAAATTTACATGCATGTGATATCTCGAGTATTACTAATGGATTACCTAGCGAGTAACCTGGCTGCTACTGCTAGAGTAAAATCAAAGAGAGATAATTAATGAGGGACGGAAGCATCATATATTAATTTAGCTGGCACATATATAATCTGGATAATTTATTAATGAGCCAAAACACCGGTATGTTTCTCCATAAGTTTTCAGTATTTGTGTTTCTTTTGTGATATTAGCATAATTAAACCAAACATATAAAGCTTTCGTAGCAATTAATGATCGATAACATGTCTATCGCTAAAAAAAGCACAGGTTCTTGGTGACTGATAAAAATATTTTTTAAAGTTAAACCATCATCATCTCCAGCACTTTTCTGATTAATGCTGCTGGGGCAAGTGCAATCCATATGAAGCAAACAAAACGCATTATTTACTGTCAGCGACAACATCTGTGCTAAACGTGGAAGTTGGTTACAATTGTTGCTTGTTTTGCTGATACAGCTGTGTCACTGTGTGAGCCCTTAAAGGCCTAGTTCACTTGCCCACAAAGTTAAAAGTACTGCATATATGTAAGTCTGCTCTTTGTTTCCCTTTTTCTTCTGCATGCTGTTGTGCTTGTGCAGTTGTGCATCCAATTTTTCCATAACATCGATCGTTTGGTTGGAACTTCTAGAGTTGGGGGCTGTAGGATGCAATCACCTTTCCTCAGTGTGTAGCCATGGGCCATGGTTTCATGCTCACCCTCTTTACTTGATTGCTACTGTTGTAGATGGTTGTAATGGCAAAGCAGAGCCATATATTTTGGCTTGCCTCACATGGGAGTGAAGGAAAAAGTTAGCCCTGTTTGTTTGGAAAATGCTGTACTTATTACCGTTCCATGTAGATCATGTAAAAGCATCGATCGAGTAATACAAGCTAGCTAGGAAGGCATTTTCTGATTAACCGGTCATAACTTTTAGGATCAATAAAACAAAAATAAGATATGCAGGTCCTTATGCATAAACGTACACAGCTAATTTGGACTAACCTCATGAAAAATCAAACAAAAATTTCCCATAGAACTGAAACTCTGTCCAATTGGTACTGCAGACTTTAGTTCTACTTGCAAGACTCCTTGGGCAGCTTGTAATGAGATTTATACATGCAAGTTGTTACTAAAAAAGAGGAAAGCTGCTAAAAAGAAAAGGAGGAGCTTTACTACAAATTTCTAATGACCCAAATTGCTGACCAATAATTCTCATGGAACCTCCTAAAAAAGCACAAAAACGTAGAGGTTACGCAGGCCCAGCAACAGATATTTAGATTAAGAACATTAGCTAAAACTATCGTCCACAACTGTGCGTGTGATTGTTAAGGAGAAGTTGTGCATGCAAGAAACAAAGCAACCAAGGATATGTTGTGTTTGACGAGAGAGGCATAAGTTGGATTAGCTAGCGAAGAAACAAGCAAGACGGTGTGGTGCACACATAGAGATGTTTGTCTTTTTAGCTTAAATTAAAATTAAAACCTATCACTGAAAATTTGTTATGAACACTTCTAGGTACGCTGTCTAATTCCCTAGTGGTCAAGACAACTAAATTTAACATTTCCGCACATTGGAGGCGAGCGGACCTCACTTTTCTTTTTTTTATTTTGGATTTGCCTTATCCTCGCGTCTTAGGTCCTGTTCTTTTGAGCTGATCTGAATGGCTGGAACGGCTGAAATGACTGAATTTCGAGAGTTTCTCAAGTTAGTCTAGAGATTCGAATCCATTTCGTTTGACTTTCTTTTTAAAATGTTAGGACCCACCTTCAAAACAGCAAAAAAAAAAAACTCAAAAACTCGAAGCTGTCGGGGATAAAATCACGGCCCATTGCCATGGCTCACTCCCTGACGGTCCAATCGAACAGCCTCCTAGGGCTCAGCTCTCTAGAAGGTTCTATCAGACCCATGTGCATTCTGTCGAACAGCTTCTTGGCTGACACGGTGCGTAACGGCTTAGACTTTGTGTTTGAGCCCGACTCAAACAAGAGTTCTGCACGGCTACGTGAAGACCCGGACGCAGTTTTTCGGATTGGAGCAGACGTCGTGATCCCCAAGAATTGGAGTATAGCTTATCTACCTCGGGATGTATTTGGCATGTATATGAGTTCGTTACGATCTCGTAGTTAGCCCGGCTCGGTTATCCCTCGGTAGGTCGGTTGTTCAACACTATATAAACCGAGCCCCTACGACTTGTAGAGGGCACGACCTGAAGCCGATACACGACTTAGACGTACTTCATCCTGTACACCCATAATCTCGCCGAGACCTGTTCGTCTCGCCGAGGTTCACCTTGTAATTCTCTTTCATATAAAGAAAGGCTGGACGTAGGGCTATTATCTCTCTGAGAGGCCTGAACCAGGATAAAAACCCTATGTCTCCCTGTTTGCTCGTTGATTGCTGTTCGCCTTGCTCGGTAAGTCTTCTATCTCCCTTTCTCAAGAACCTTAGTTGACTTGGGACCGATATCCCAACCGTCGACAGTTGGCGCCGTCCGTGGGGATTTGTAAATCAAGTCTGTTCGAGCATGTCGAACTCACTCAGCGACCAGAAAATTCTTCCTAAGGGCTATGACTCAGAAGGGCAGGATGTCACGTCCCCTGCCACATCGGATAGATCTCTTCGATCACGATCGCCTTCAAAATCTGGGACAGAACTCTCTGGCTATGTGCCGGAGATGGTCTTGGATCAAGCACCCGTCATTGACGATGATTATGGAACCGACGATCTTTACGCTAGTTTAGATCTCTCGAATTCCAAGGCTATGTCGGTCGATTCTTCCTGTGGCGACACAGTGGTGACACCGTCTAGTGTGCCACCACATGGCCGTCGCAGCGTCAACATGGCCGGCGCAGGAACTTCAAGGGATCCTGCGCGGGCCGCGATGGCCGACGAGGTCGGGCAGTCCAATTCTGCTCGGCGACAAGATGGAGCTGCACCGGCTGTTCGCGAGCAAGATGTTGTTCGTCGCAGTCTGGATGCCTCAATCAATCAAACCTTGGCGCAGATTCGCGATCAGCGCAAGCGACAACGACGCGACCCGCCTCGCGCACCTCCGCCAAGTCCCCCGACAGAAGATCCACCTGCTCGGGTGAAATCCCCGCGCAACCAGACTCCGGTCGGGCAAAACGCGGATGCCTCAGCCCTCAGGGATCCTAGGACCCCTTGAGCAGAGTTGGGAACGACTTCAAGCCCTGGCAACGGTGATCAGATCCGCCAACCAGGACAACCTTGCCCTCATGGGCGACGCTGTTGCTTCTCACCTTGAGCGACTGGTTGAAGGCCTTAAGTCCATAGGTGAAGTTAACACCTCCTCCGGGCAACGCAGTCAGCCTGCCCGGAGAAACTCGGACAGCGAACGTTCCGATCGATCGCCTGACCATCGTCACCGTCAAAGGACGACTCGCCGCGGGCAAGACACCCGTGGTCGGCGACGCTCGCCAAGCCCCCGTGGTGAACACTTTTGTTGTATCTTGGCTGTACGCCACAAGTGGTGAGCGCGGTCTTGACCGTGGAAAGTGAAGGCATTCAGCGGCCAATCTATTACGTGAGCGAGGTGCTTCATGGATCAAAGGAGCGTTACCCTGAGGTCCAGAAGCTGCTCTACGCCTTGCTCATGTCCTCCGGGAAACTTCGGCATTATTTTCAGACGCATCAAATACTGGTCTCGTCCAAGTTCCCTCTGGACGAAATCATAAGGAACAAGGAAGCTGGCGGACGAATAGCTAAGTGGCAAATGGAACTAGCAGAATTCGACATTCTGTTTGCTGCTCGAACTGCTATTAAATCCTAGGTCTTGGCTGACTTGTCGCTGAATGGACCTGCCCGCCCAAATCCCAGAAAGCTCCCGAGCAACCTGAAGAAACCCCATGGACCATGTTCTTTGACGGTTCACGCACTGGAAACTCGGGGCTGGTTTTGTTCTCATGTCCCCTTAAGGAGAGCAATTCCAGTATTCTATCCAAATACACTTTGCGGCGACTAACAACGCTGCGGAGTACGAGGCCCTCCTCGCGGGACTAAGAGCGTGCAAGTCGCTCGGCGTCCAACGGCTAACTGTGAAGGGAGATTCACAGCTGGTCATCAATCAGGTAAATAAAGAGTATCGGTGCTGCGATGACTCAATGGCGCGATACCTGGTTGAAGTGAGGAAGTTGGAGCGGCACTTTCGATTCTTCGAGGTGCTCTTTGTGCTCAGGAAGGACAACTTCTTGGCCGACCAGCTGTCCAAGTTTGGATCCTCACGCGAACCTGCTCCGGCAGGGGTGCTCGTCGAGCACCTTTACAAGCCCTCTATCACGTCTCCGGACGAGACAACAGAGACAGGTGGTGCTGTCTCCGTCATCGAGCAGGCTGCGGACTGGACAACACCATTTGTCCGGTACCTTGCAGATAGGACCCTGCCCGACGACGAAGCCGAGCGTTCCCGGCTTATAAGGCGTGCTGCTTCCTCTCCATGGCAACCGGGGCGCGCGGTGCCGGGGGCGGGGCCGGGGCGCGGCGGTGGCCGTGGCGGCGGCGGCCCGGGGAGCGGCGGTGGGGGCAGGGCGAAGCGCATCGGCGGCAGGGGCGGGGCCGGGCGGCGGCGCGGTGGCGGCGTCGGGACGGGGCCGGGGCGCGGCGATGGTGGCGTAGGGGGAGGCGGCGGCGGCGTTGGATGCGGGATGGGCAGCGGCGTGTGTGAAATGACGACACGCAGCGGACGGGTTAGGTTAAAGGGCGTGTTTACGTCGGCCGGGGCCAAGCCGACGTAAATAAAAACATTATTTACGTCGGCCGAGCCGGGCCGACGTAAATAACTTTATTTACGTTGGCCTGGCCGACGTAAATACGCCTGCCACGTCATCTGGTTGCGCGGGTGCCTGAGCTGCTGTGTTTACGTCGGCCAGGCCGACGTAAATACCGTTATTTACGTCGGCACGGTCAGGCCGACGTAAATAACCTCATTATTTACGTCAGCTTCGTCCGGGCCGACGTAAATAAAATTGGCCGACGTTAATATATCGTTTTCCTGTAGTGGCTGTCTAACTCCCTAGTGGTCAAGACAACTGAATTTAACATTTCCGCACATTGGAGGCGAGCGGACCTCACTTTTCTCTTTTTATTTTGGATTTGACTTATCCTCACATCTTAGGTCCTGTTCTTTTGAGCTGATCTGAATGGCAGAATAGCATAACGGCTGAAATGACTGAATTTTGAGAGTTTCTCAAGTTAGTCTCGAGATTCGGATCCATTTCGTTTGACTTTCTTTTTAAAATGTTAGGACCGACCTTCAAAACAATGAAAAATGTACTCAGAAAACTCAAAGCATTTATCTTTAAAAGTAGATAAGTCGTTAAGATGAAAAGAATAGGGTCTTAGTCATCTATTAGAATTTGGAAAACAAATCAAAATAGAATCTAAGTTAACTTTTTTTGTCAATACCCACCATTTTAGAACCTTGTTGGAAATAAATATTTAAAATATTTAAAATTGAAACTTCCTTTTTTATTTTGAAAATTCAAATTTAAAACTTTTGATTTTCTAAACTAATATTTTCAAAAGTTTAAAGTTAAATATTTCATTTAAAAAAATTGTAGTTTTAAAAAAAATGATATCCGAACGAATACAGTGAGTTAGAAAGTTCTAATCATGATTGCATGTATATACAAATATACACCCATGGAATGATATGTGAATCATCCAAGCATAGCATTGAGCAGTGCACTCAAAATTTATGATAGAGATCAAATGGATTAGTGACCTTCTACGCATGCATCAATGGAAATTAAATTGATTGGTTAGTTTTTATGGGTGAGCTCTTACACCCTATGGGTCAAGATCTAACTAAAGTCACCCTTGGGATAAAACCATATCAACGGCTAAAACAATGGTGTGTTAAAAATCTTCATTTCAAAATATAAGGCGTGCATCTACTTAAAAAGTCAATGTTTATAACTTTACACTAATAATTAAGCTGTAACATATATGTTTAGTGTAATGCATGTGATACAGTTGGACTCATATTTGAAAATACTTTATACATTATGTTAATTTTGTAGTTGTTGATAATATTTTGTAAAAGAAATTAATGTTCAAAGTTATATTTTATATTCGGAAAAAGTCTAGTTACCCCTGAACTATGACTTTGGGCACACATAACCCACTGATCTTTAAAACCGTCTGACCAGCTTCACCTATTGAAACCAGTGCAAATAACCCCTCGTGAGCGGTTTTGAGGGTAGTTTTGCCACCAAGACCACACAGGCGGATGGTTTTGCCACTTTGGTAGCCTATGTGGCAATTTTATTTTTTAAACAATTTTTTTTTTCAATACAGGTCCACATGCCATCCATATCTCTCTCCTATCTCTTCTCTCTTCTTCCTCTCTGCTAGGCATTCCATCGAGTACGTTGTCGCGCTTGCCAGCACCTCGTCTTCCTCTTGCAGCTCGGTCGGCGCACGATGGCCGGTGTTCACATCGTCGGAGTGGATGGTGGTGGAGGGGCAGCGCGGCGGACGGGTGCAGGGGCGATGCGGCCGGTGGCAAGGAGCGGCGTGACACATGATGGAAGAGTGGAAGGGTGGCATGGTGAGTTGCAGAGTGGCAGTGCGGCGTGGCGCACGGCGGATGGGCAAGGCCGCCATCAGCGAGCGATGCGGGGGGTGGCGGGCGTTAGAGGAGTGGTGCGACACGGGGGTGGGGGCGGACGTCGGAGGAGTGGTGCGGTGCGTGGCGGACGGGCAAAGGGGCGGCACGGCGGAGGAGTGGGGGCAGCACGCGAAGGGTGCACGACGGATGGGCGGCACCACCATCGGCGGGCGCGGCGGTCTATGAGAGAGGGGAAGAAGAAAAGAGATAAGAGAGATGTATGGATGACACGTGGGCCATATCATTTTTATTTATGAAATATTTTTTGTAATTAGAATGCCACATCACGAGCCACATGGACAAAACCACTCACGTGGACTGCCCTCATGGCAAAACCATCCTCAATACCGCTCACGGGGGTTATTTGCATTGGTTTCAGTAGTTTGCGAGTCTGGTTAGACGGTTTTTAAGATCAAGGGTTATATGCATATGAGATCATAGTTCAGGGTCAATAGACTTTTTCCTTTTATATTTTGAAACAATGGCATAAGTCAAACGAAGTTGTCGCACTTTTGTACAAAGTTTTGTGATGTTTTTAGCAGTTCTTCTAAAAGCATCCAAACTATTTTTTTTAATAATTCCGTAGGCTCTCTGAGCCTTCTAGTACCCACAATTTTTTTTTATTATAATCAACCGGTGATTTCAATCGAAAGAAACAATGCCGTGTACATTCTTCTTTTCTTAATTTCTTTCTTTCCTTTTTCTCGGGGAGAAAGGGCACAAATATATCGATATATATAAGTATATGAAATGATATATATGTTCTCTGATTTAACTCTGAAAGAAAGAGGGGCTTTATATATATATCGAGCAGCCATCTTGTCGTGCAAAACTAAACAAGAGGATCAACCTCTCATCCAAACCCTAAACGACCATGTTTAGCTATACATATATATTACGATCATCCTAGCTAGCTAACTTGCTCACTCATTCCATGCACCGTTCTTGGTTTGCTTATCCTCGCCAGCTGAGCCAACACGCACAGACAAAATTCTTTTGGCTTTCATTTCACTATGAAGCCTGATTCCTAACTGATCTTAATCGTTTCTGCTGAGAAGTATGGAATCGTCGTCGATGACGAACACCTCGGACGGGGCGGGGGCGTACTCGAGGTCGCCGTCGTCTTGCCCGAGGGGCCATTGGAGACCCGGCGAGGACGAGAAGCTCCGGCAGCTGGTCGAGCAGCACGGCCCTCAGAACTGGAACTCCATCGCCGAGAACCTGCGAGGGAGATCAGGTTGGTTTCTGAACATTGACCGATCGTCTGGTTTGGTTCTGCTGCTTTTGTGCCTGTGTATTTCTCTGAATCGTGTGAAGGGAGAAGCTTGCATGCCTTGCATAATCGCATGCATGGTTGGTTGATTATGTGTTTGATTTTTGCGTGCAAGGGTGTTAGAATTTAATTGCCATAGAATCTGTTTTTTTTTTCCAAGAATTTCCTTGCCACGTACTTATTTGTTTCTTTTTATTTGGCCTTTGTTAATTTGATCATTCATCTGAGATGGAAATGAAATTGAAACAGGAAAGACACTCCACTGGTAATAATACGGATGAGCAAGATATAAGAACAAACAAGGATGCAAATCATTTTAAGTCTATGACTAGCCGATGTCCTTTATGTTTCTCCTAGAATTAGTAGTGGCGCCTTTAAATACATCTAGTTAACACGGAAGAGATTGCACGACATAAATCAATCCACCAATCAATGAAGCTAAAACCAAGCATGCTTGTTGAGATTTAGGGACATCCATGCAAGCGTGTCCTCTCGCCAAATTATGCATGTTTCATGCATGTGCTACCGTCGGCATAATTTGTGTATCCTCAATTTCCCTCTTTCATATCATATTATTTCCAAGAAAGAAGTAATTAAAAAGATGAGAAATCAACAAGATGATAATATGTTATATGTAGTTATGTACTAGAAGCTCATGTTTCAACAGTAGATCACCAACACAGCCGTGCTGCATGAATCATGATCCCCGAATGCGCTACGCAGGCAAGAGCTGCCGGCTCCGGTGGTTCAACCAACTGGACCCACGCATCAACAAGCTGCCCTTCACCGACGGCGAGGAGGCGCGGCTGCTGGAGGCGCACCGCGCCCACGGCAACAAGTGGGCCCTCATCTCCCGCCTCTTCCCCGGCCGCACCGACAACGCCGTCAAGAACCACTGGCACGTCCTCATGGCGCGCCGCCACCGCCGCCGCCGCCCCCCCACCGTCGACGATGCCGGCCGCCTTCCGTATTCTTCGCCGACGGCGTCACGCCACCCGCCGTTCCGGTACTTGCGCTTCGACGACGTCCCGCCGCCAGCAGCCGGCGCGCTCTGCTTCGCCTTCCCCAGCCCTAGCGCCGGCGCCCGTTTTACCGGCTACGCCGACGGCGACACGATGCTGCAGCAGCAGCAGCAGTTCTCCATGGCGTTCTCTTCTTCAAGAGCAGCATCAGCAGCGCTTGATCATAGTCACAAGATTTACAAGAGGACGAAACAACACGGCAATGGCGATGACGGCGGCGGCGGTGGCGGCGACGACGACGACCTGGTGCCCAAGAGGAAGAACGTGCCGTTCTTCGATTTCCTCGGCGTTGGATCGTAGCCTCATCATGAATTCGTGATTGAACCGATCAACGGATGAATGCTAGGCACTGATCTTAGTGATCTATGTGCAGTCTTGTATTGCATGATGACTGGTTTGCTGTTTGCAGCATCTAGCCGAGAGAATGTGGCCCAACACACCATCTGATGGGCCACTTCCACCTGAAATGGGCCTAGCCAGGTTGGGCCCATTTCTCTCACCGTGCTGCCTCTTCTCCCTCTCATCTTCCACTTGCTTCGGAGTGATTCCATTTCAGACGCGATCTCCCCCGTCTCCGACTCCGACTGCGCGTCGAGCTCTACTCGAGTCCAATCGATCTCTCTCTACCTCACACGTGCGTTTCTTCCTATTCCACCAAATTCCCGCCGTCTCTGCTCCCGAGTCTTCACACGCCTAGGGTTCCACTTCCATGTCTCTGATTCGCAGTTTTCGCTCATGTCGGCGTCTTTCCACAAACACCCAACGCTCAACGGCCTCTCGGTAGGCTATTATGGCAATTTTTATGTCGACATAAAATTGAGCGTACCTTGTATAACTTTATGTAACTATTATAAGTATTTTTCAAAAGTGAGCGTACCTTGTATATTTTGTTTTGATCATGCTTAGAGATCCTTTTTTTCCTCACCTCCACTCTCTCAAGCATATTCGCAACAAAAAAAAATTGTGTTCTTCATATTTTCGCTTGAAGTCCTTAACCTTTCCCTTTTGGCCGGTCTTCCCATCAAGGTTCAACATAAGGTCCTCATCGTCCTACTGGCCTTTACACTCGACAAGATGCTCATAGCGATGGTGACGTCGGCCACACTATGTTTCACCGATGGTTCACTGAGGGAAAAAAAATTAAAAGTTTGTGTTTTTCTGTTTATCACACTGTTATTTATAAAATTGCCCAAAACATTAGATTGATAACACTAAGCATTTGGGGACAATGTACGTTTGGGGTTTTCTTTTGAAATGTTCACACACGTTAAAGGAAAAAGGAAAATATATAGCAATCATATAAAGGGATAACCCACATAATGTAATGGCGTGCAAGCTTGACGGCGAGGAGAGGGACATGACCCATGCTCCTCCACCATCCCTTTCCCTTCCTCGCGCCCTCCTCCTCTAATCCCCAAGTACAATATGGGAGATCCAGATCCAACAAATCCTCAAGGCTTTGGCATCCTTCTCG
Organism: Raddia distichophylla; assembly: GCA_005191435.1. NCBI lineage: Eukaryota > Viridiplantae > Streptophyta > Magnoliopsida > Poales > Poaceae > Raddia > Raddia distichophylla. Next base: position 115,422 of record SPJY01022970.1, read on the forward strand.
ATACTAGGAGGAGAAGGACAGTCGGTCGGCCACCGATGGGGAGTTTCGCAATTTGGGAGCATCCTTTGTTTGTTTTCACTCTTTCCCTGGACGTGCTGTGTCTCTATGACTAATGTTGTCGTCTTGCATGAATAAGGGATCTTGACAAAACAATCCAATGGTCATCCTTTGTGGATGCATCGTCGTCCTAGTTAAGGTTGCTAGATCTAATGTGAGTGCTATCGGTAGTGAGCGGAAGCGGCTGGATCTAGATCGATAGCTCGGCTTTGGCGCAGTTAGGTCAAGAGATGGTGGTTCTCGGCTTTGGCAACGATACTATTCATCGGGGAGGAGGATCGGATGCGGTCGGACCATCTACATAGTTATTGGCACTGACATTGTGGTAGCTTATGTTCGGTGCACTCCATATTTCCATTGTTGTTAGCTCCAATGGCGATCGAATAGTGACCTATAGTGGTGAGCTCTGCAACTACTATTGAGTGGTGAAAGGATGTTGAAATGTCGATCTTGGGAGAAATATCATTTTTTAGGGTTTTTTTTAGCCGGATTCAATGATGGCGAAGCCCACGAGTGTCACTACCTTGGTATAGGTGTTGTTGAGGGGCATGCTTCTTCCTATGGATTCTCTTTTGGTTCATGGATTTAATGGATGCTTTGCTGTGATTTTTGTGTTATTGTACTTGTTTTCGATTTGCTACTTAATACTAGTTGATTCAATTGATGTCCTCTTTCAAAATAAATCCTATGGGAAGATTTGGACTTGGCTGAAATCATAGAGGAATTTTATAAAATTTGATGATTATCTTCTAAATGAAGGTGCTCAAAATTAGAACTTTTAAGATGTTAAGGTCATTTGGTTGTTATGTGTCAAAAGTTCTTTTTTGTTGCTTGCCTTAGAGTGACAAATGTGTTCATCATTCCGTTTTTGTTTTTAAGGTTTTTAATAAGCGTCTATAATAGCCATATGTAACCTTTGTTAGTGCAGAGGCCAAGAGTTTTTCCATGGATGGTACGGAAAGACACAATTTTTTTTATTCTCTATACCGGTTGTAGATTGGATGCATCGCTAGATTTAGATAACATATGTATAAGCTAAGTGATATGCTTTAAACAAAGTGGGAATTTCCAAGATGGAAAAAATTACGGAGGATAGTATAGGTAAGTTTCTTGGACCTACAACATATTCTATTTGAAGCAGAATAGAATTGGGATCTTCTATCGATTTTATAGATTTTTTTTTTGTCTAGGATTTTCAATGAATAAGGAGTGCGTAGCTATTCTACATAAAGAAATAAAAAAAGAATGTCTAGCTACGGTCCAGTCCTTGGAGTGGGCAGAAAAGCCCACTCGAATCACAAGCCCAAAAGGCCCACATGTGAAAATGCTGCTGCTGCATGTAATGTCCAACCACGGCCTAGTCCCTTTTCTTTTGGGAGGCTACGACCCTAGTCCTTTCAAAAACTGATAATGGGCTATGGACCCAATTCCTTTGCCGCAGCAGTTCGGCCCAACCCACAGCCCATGGCACATTCGGCCCACAGGAGGCATGATTAGGGTTTGAATTATCGATAACTGTATCCGGAAAATCGTGAATTAGTCTAAATTTGATATTTTAAAATTTAAATTAAAAATGTGAAATTAAAAATGTAGTAATAATATATTCCAAGTGTCGTTAGGCATGAATTTTATTTTTCAAGCGAAAAGTCCAGGTTGTCCTTTTACCAAACCAGAGGATATATATAGATGAAATGAAAAAATCGAATAAATAAAGAAACTGTATGAGGCAAGGAGAAAACTAGTGACCTCCCATGTGCACGACAAGCCTGATAACCAAGTAACAAACTAGACCTGCCAACCAACTTGAATTAATTAACTTCTTTTCATTCTTTCGGATGGTGCAAGGATCGTGGCGACATGCCGAGCCATTGATTACCGCTGCTTATTATGAGGATCCGAGCAATTTTGGACGGAAGAACCCGTAGAACCCAAATTTTCATAGCCAAAAGATAACGGGAGAGCCAAATCTCTTTGCAATCGCAGAAAATTAGCACATCTTCTCTAGGTTGATGAAAAGTATGCACGTGAGGAGTCGGATTGAAAGAGGCTCGTTAGGAAAATGAAATTGTTTTGAGAATAACGTCGAGCTCTTTTTATTTTTCGAGGTGACAGAAGTTCATTGATTTTCATACTCTTGCTGTCTTGCAGCCACAAACTACACTCTAAAATCCTTGCCAAAGTCCAAAAGAGCATTGTAACTGACCCAAATGCTCATTGAGACCAAAAAAAAATGCAACTAAACCTGTTCTTTTCAGCTTAACAGCTTAACGACTTATCTACATTTTGAAAACACATATGTTTTTGGTTTTAATTACGTTTTTTCGCTATTTGGAAAGATGGGTCCTAACGTTTTAAAAAGCAAGTCAAATGAAATAAATCCGAATCTCAAAACTACCTTGAGAAGCTCTTGAAATTCAGTCATTTCAGTCGTTCAGCTGTTTAGATCAGCCAAAAAGAACAGGCCCGAAAGTTACCAAGAGAAGAAAACCCTTTCAGAGTTCCAGATGAGCGAGGGTGAATGGACAAACCAAAACGCCGGCAAACGTGAAGGCTGATTTCCTCGCCTATTTGGAAATCCCAGTCCTTCAAGCAAGCAGGATCCATCGTAGAGGATGTAGAAGGCCTTCATGGTGTAGTGCTTGATTATCGCTGCTTATTAAGCAAATTTCTAGCGCATAGAAGAGGTTGCTAATATTTATTGAACATTTTTTCATGGGAAACCAACACCTTTTGTCCCCCAAGCCAAAAAAGCATACAAAACAAAACAAATTTTAATCTATTTTACCGGTTACAAAGTGTTTTCTCTAAAAAAAAAATGCTCCTCCGATCCTCTCCTTCCCCTTCTCGTATTTCTTCTATATCTTTTTCCTTCACGGCTCCACCCTATTCGTTCTTGACGCCAGCAGTAGAGGTAAGCTTTGGGTGGAAGGAATAGGTGCTGGCGCCTGGATGTGTATGTTTTATTAGCTAGTGCTAGTACGGAAGGCAACAATGGCCAACGGTGTTCTCCACAGACATCGTGCTTACAACTTCACTAGAGTCTTCTTCTCCTCCTAGATTTTGCATGTATTTGTGCTGGTACTAATCACTCAATAGGCACAAGCAATTGAACAATTACGTTGGTTTATGAACTAACATAGATGAGCCCCTTCTCTAAGCACTTAACCCAGAGATGATCAATGTAAATAACCTGTTTTGGTGTGGTGGTGGAGAATCTCGGTGTAGGAGATATGTCAATAAAACCTAAGTCACTTTTCGAAAAGCAAGGATTTTCTAGAATTTTTGTTCACACTATTTTTTGTTAACGAATAGAGGGAAATTTTCATGGTTCAAAGGGTTTTTGCGAGAACATTTTGTGGCCTAATTATACAAAAACTATACATTAATGGATAAGGACTCCCATCTTCCTTGGAGAGGCGCAGGGCTTCAACTTCTTTGACGCGTCGGGCCTCTTCTATGTGCCAAGCCTCTTCGTCCCGATGCCATTAATCCTCGTCCTACCCGGTTGTGCCCCTCGACGCCCCGGTTTCCCCAGCGTTTGCCATAAAGACGGCGAGGGGTCCTTCAGGCATCGACAAGGTCATGACCGTGTTACCGATGGCATGATCTTTATCAATGGAATCTATTATGTTGTCCGAAATGTTCAGTCCGGCATAAAGGGCATCGCTGGCTTCGTCAATGGATGGGGTTGAGTAATTAAATCAAATTAATTTTCCAACATGAGGTCGAGCTTCTTTTCACATGCAACAATCATTCGACAGTCTTAAATATTTCATATGAATTTCAATCATAAGGGGTTCGATACGCCAGGAGACCGGACATTCCAATGCTCTGTCCTTTTTTTCCCCTTGTATCATCATGTTTTCAGAATCTTGCGATAAAGATATACGCAGTTATTACGCACTGAGTGGATGCATGCGAAACGCGAGAAATAATAATAAAAATAATCCCAGCCCACGGAGCAGATACACGCTACGTGTTCATGAAACCTGCGCGCGCGCGCGCACACACACACACAGCATTGATCATTCGATTTGACGCCCAGAACAATTGGGGCCATGCATGCGGGGAGGGCCAGTGCCCAGCCGTAGCGTAGCTGACCTGCGTATGGCCGGCGAAAGAGAAGCCAAAAACGAAAAACCTCTGTAATAGCGAGACCGGATCCAATCATTTCCTCTCCATTTTTTTTTACCCATATTTTTTCCTTTATTTTCTACCATCTTCAAAAACATCCATTAAAAAAACAACGTAGATAATAAAGGGAGAATTCTTTGCAAAGAGAATGCGCGAAGAAATCTATCTATCTATCTATCTATCCACTATCTATATATATATAAAACAGAGTTAAACGGAGCCACCACATTAATCCTAAAATCCTAGAAATTCTCACGTTAATCGAAAAATAGTAGAAATTCTCACGTTAATCATAGAAAAAATAAAAAATCTACATCGTCGAATATGGATATAATTATGTAAATCTAACGGTCAATATTAACCTCTATAGCAAACTACTGAAGCTGATATATATATTAGAGATAAACTCTAAATCTAATCGGATATATTATCTATATCTTAACATAAATCTAGCAGCGCAAACGCGCGGGTCACCTTGCTCGTTATTATATATATAAAGGAGGGGGGAAAGAAGCAACCACGTTCGTCCACATCATCCAAATTATTTGAACCGTTCGATCAATGGTGGGATCAGATTTATGTAAATCTAGCGGTCAATATTAACCTCTATAACAAACTACTGAAGCTAATCTATATATTAGAGATAAACTCTAAATCTAATCTGATATATTATCTATATCTTAACAAAAAAATCTATTAATCCTAAAATTCTAGAAATTCCAACGTTAATAAAAAAATAGTAGAAATTCTCATGTTAATCATATAAAAAAGAAAAAATCTACATCGTTGAATATGGATATTATTACGTAAATCTAGTGGTCAATATTAACAACCTCTATAACAAACTACTGAACCTGATCTATATATTAGAGATAAACTCTAAATCTAATCTGATGTATTATATATATCTTAGCACAAATCTATTAATCCTAAAATTCTAGAATTTCCCACGTTAATAAAAAAAATATTAGAAATTATCATGTTAATCATATAAAAGGAATACATCTACATCGTTGAATATGGATATTATTATGTAAATCTAGCGGTCAATATTAAAAGAAAACCGTAAAAAGGATTTTGTCAGAAACATCCATCTCAAGGTTTATCTGCGAAGGAAGTATCTGCGGGCGATGGTCTTAAATAAACCTCCCCGGAAACCCAATCACGAACAGACGAGGTGGCCCGCGTCCGACGTGGCGTGAGCCCGACCTGACAGGGCTCCATCCATCCGCGCCGTCCCATCGATTTGCGTCGTGGAAAAGACGCTTTGATGCAAATGCTCGATCCGATCTGATCAATGGCCAACAGCCAAAGATAAGAAGGCCCGACTATCTGGTCGATGATAATCATGCCGATCGACCGCCGCCTGACGGCATCCTAGCTCCTGATCATGAATCTCACGCAAGCTTAGATGGCATCCTAGTTCAGGATCAAGGGTCAAACAGGATCATGACGTGGATTAGGAAATCTAGTCTTCCTTCCGAGCACCTCTGGGTTGGGGAGGATTAAGTTAATTTAATCGACATCAATTGATTTCGCTATCATATAATCGGTCTTCATGGTAACTCCTCTCTCTACTAACCACGTTAAGAGCACCTCCGCAGTCCTTTGATGATGATGTGGCAGATATAGAGGAGCTATCGAAGGAAAGAAATAATTTAGAGTGTAACGTAAATTGTGAAGCAATTTTAGATGGATTATGGATAGACAAAGAGGACACCATTTGTATTTTAGAGGAAAAGAGAAAGATATAGAGTGTGCTCCAATTCGGCTAGACATATTAGGTTAGCTGGATTAGTTGCCAAAAACAAAGATTTCCGCTAATGCAGGCTAAACTAAACTTGCTGTTATTAAGCTAATCGATCAATCTAACTCCGAACTAAACACAGCTTTGTGGTTCGTAAGGATAAGTTCAAGCTTGCCATTTTGCCAAGCTGGAAGCTGCTCTTGCACGCCTCGATCATGCATGCATCTGCCAGCAGTTTGCCAAGTCGGATGGATTCCTAGATCGAGATAAGCACGTTGCATGTCGATCCGATCAGCTGGCTAATTCCAGCCCATGCTGCTCACCATGATGAACGTGCTGCCAAATGGCCCATTTTGCTACTGTGAGCGCTTAATGGTCGTCGATTGCAATGTTTGGTATCTGCCCGCTTTAAGTTGCAAAATTCCTTCCTGGCTCCTGCCCAGCCACCCCTAGCTTAGGATTTTTTTTTTAATAAAACAAACTTGGGAGTTTAGTTTTTTTTTTCTTTTGGCACTGCACCTATCTACGGACAGTGGTAGAGCTTGAACCAAATTTAAGAGATAAATCTAAATCCAAATTCGAAAACTAGCAAATTTGAGTGAATTCTAATTCGTGAACTTTAGAAGCTTAGGAGCAACTATCAATTTAACAATTTTTTTTAGATAATAGAAGAAAATTTCATTCTATGCACTGACTAAGGATGTGTACGATCATTACAAACGCTTATGGATAAAACTTGAAGCCAAAGCAAAATGACAAACAATTGTCACGCTAAGGCAAGCAATAAGAAAAAAACAACCTCTGCCTAGGACGATCAATGACCCAAATATCTTAACGGCTGTAATTTTCAGCATACTCACATGAAAGATGATCATCGACTTCCATGAGATTCATTTGCAATTTCATAAGAGCAACCAAGTCCAAAAATGTTTTCACGGCACCCAAAATAATAAGTGAAAAGGTTGACGACGACTAAAACAATTAATCTTCAGGAACAATGCTGACCAATCGAAACCAACTATAATGACTCAAACTTTAACGCAAAGACGCCCATTAAATCAACGAACCAAGATGAACCATACCCCTCAACTGCGCTTGTACAAAGATAACGACGCTCATGAGCGTCGTAAGCCAAAATTTGCGGTTTCTCTGGGAATTGGTACCTCAACACCTTTTTGTAACTCAGTGTTGTTGCAGGGCTCGCCACCATAGGTCACCGTCCAACTGCCATTGGAACTAACATCTAATTCTGGTTGCCTCCGTCACAACAAACTACACTCACTTCAGGTTTGTCAACCTTAGCCAGGAAAATGACAAGCCCACAAAGGACGCCCACCGGAACTTCATGGCCCACAGATGCAGAGATGCAGCACACCCCTCTAGACAAAATACGCCTTAAGGGAGAACCAACTAAGCGTAGACTCTGAAAATGTGGAGGTTCCTATCGACGCTGACTGACCGTTCTCCTCCTTCCAGTATCAGTAAGAAAAGTCTCAAAAATCAGCTAGATCTGGATCTAGATATAGATGTGAGGTATAGTGTTTGGGGGATCAAAGAAGGATGTAGCGATGGTGAAGGAGTATGGGTCCCACTCACTCTCCTTGCCAATAAGCTTGCCAAAGAGGAAGAGGAAGCAGGCTAAGGCAGAGATGGAAGAGGTTGGTGGAAGGAGAAGGTGGAGATTGCTAGCAATTTTACATGCTGGTTGATATTTAGCAATATACATCCATGTGTTAATCAATGTTTTTATTAGATTGTTTTGGGGCCACCAGGTTGGCACAACAATCCTCCTACAATAGTATTGCAGATCGCAACCAATGCCAAAAAAAAAAACAATGATCATAACTGAGAATGAGTAATTTGTTTGGTTAATGTAGTAGACTTGCCAACACGTGCCACATATTTGCGCCAGATCTAGAGTTTGGTAGGAAATGCTAGCAAAGTTTGATAGAGTATGGCATGCGTTGGCTTTCAACCAAACCAGTCCTCTTCCCGAACGAAATATATTAAAAAAAATTATTTACACGCCTACTTGCGCCTTCATTTTTTTTATGCAAAAACTGCAGGAGAGTCTCAGTTATTGCACCTTCGTTTTGCCACATAATATTTCTGACTCAAATCGGATTAGTTTATTTACACTGGTGTAAGTCTTGCTATCCAATTGACCTTAAAACTTAAGAGAGCCGGCATCTAGGTTATCTCCGTTACTCATGTGACAATTCTTCAGGGTGATTGCAGAAACAGTACATGTACGGCAACGTGGTTGAGTGGACAGGGCCATGATTGTGTTCCCAAGAGGTCCTTTTTGGCATATGTTGGTGAGCGACAGAGACACATCGGTTGGTGTTGTATGCTCGTCAGGTTTCACGATCCAAATTTATCAATGATTTTAAAAATAGATTAATCTCTTGATTGGAATTGATCGTTGGAGAGACCAGATACCACATCGTGCTAATTAACTTGGATGAATTGATTGGTCAATCGTGGGATATCCCAATTTAAATTGGGCAAGTTAACACCATCAATTCGTTATTCTGTACAGTTGGTTTACGATGGATGAGGTGATGATGGATCAATGACCGACCAGACCTCTTATACATCTGGAACCAAACAAATGAATTAGATCCAATTACGATAAGATAGTCCATTCACCATTTTTTCCCCTTTAAACCAATATCCCATATGTTTGTAAAATTATAGTTCACCAAATAAAAGGATAATATGCTTTTATTTTTTATTTCTAGTATTTTCATTGTTTGCACATATTAGAGCCCGCAGCGATTGGTCATCTTATGGCTCGTAGTGATCCATCTCTCTGAGACAAACACTTGGTTACTGGTCAGGTCCAATCGAACTTGCTGTATCCGTATATTCAATCGGAGCCACAACCAAAGTTCTGAGCCCACTAAACTCAGAAGACTAGCCTTATACGTGATGGTTATATCCACCTTTTAAGTTATGCTCCCTCACGACAATAATGACAAAACCTAAAAAACTCATCACACATCGGATGACCACCCCAATAATTATGCTACCGTAAGAGACCTTCTGGATTTCAGATCTAAACCTGTAATGTCATTTATTTGGAATTACTAGGCTTGTTTGGAATGAATGTAGCTAACTAAGATATTAACCATAAATTTCCAGATTTTGGAGAAACAATCCTTAAAGTTACTCCTCTCGATCAAAGTTTTGAAACTTTAGCTACAAATATCTTTTAAAACATCTAGGTTGGCTACATACAAATAGTATACCTACATTGTTTTGAAAAGTACTTCATAACATTATAAATTTAGTAAGTCTTATAGATAAAACTATATTGATAACTACTCGTCAAAGTTATGTTTTGGAGATCGTCAAAAAATAAAAAAAATATCGAATATTTGTGATAGGAGGGAATAGAACATTTGGTTGGCGTCAGCTCCGAATCTTAAAGAATACATTTGGGAACCTTTTTCAAAAGTGCTTCAACAACCATGCCTGAACGTTTGGATCGGAGAAACGGTATCCCTTAACCAACATATCCCGTGTTTACAGGGGTTTCCGTATAAATCCTATGTACATCAACTAGCAAAAGTTATAAAAATTCCTGAAAAAATTTGCAAATGTTCTAATGAACTTGTTCCACCGCGCTGCAAAAGGCGCCAGCGTAGCGAGCGCATGCAGAGGCGCGGGCAGGCGCATGCAGAAGCGCGGTTGCATGCAGAGGCCAGGCAATTAATTAGCGGCACTTAATTAGCGTCAATTAATTAGCGCATGTCAGTTTTCCTTGGTCTTTGCAAAAAACTTTATATGCCCTATAAAACAGAACGGAGGGAGTATATAGGTAGAGCAACCAACGAAGAACATCTACAAAATTTTTGATGACTTTTGTTAGTTAGTGTACACAGAATACGTGCCTTGACCCAACCTAGGCCCGGTACGTTTTAGCTTGTTGTAGCGTAGCGTAGCGTTTCAACAAAATTTAAAGGCCTTTAAAGAGAGACTTAAATATTGTAAAAAAATAATTTAAAAATAGTTTTAGGATCTTTAAGAGAACTATTAAAAAGTTGAGAAAAATCATTACAAATTATTATACCAAATAGGTTATATAAAAAAGATAAATTTTCCTGAAACGCTAGGCTACTTACGTTGAGCTGAAATTAATGTACAAGGCCCTAACGACGAACGTTGTGCGCCTTATCCACGGGAAGAAAATCTATCCAGATATTAATAATTTTTCCCCCCGAGTTCCCAGCCTCTGCATGTGCCGCTGCACATCCTCGCGCGCGGAGCACGCACGTACATGCACAGCATGGCCCATATTTCTTGTGTTCCCGTTGGCCACTGGAGCCATGCAAGCGCCGATCACGAGAGCCCCAGTGGGCTAGCTAGGGCTAGCACGAGATGGCGCCGAGAGCCCGAGGCTACTCGTCAGTCGTAACTCGTCCCTCGTCACATCGCCGATGCTGTTGAAGCTAGCGACTGTAGCTAGATTGATGGACACGCATGGGCGCATGGCCGGCCTACGGCCGCTGCCAATCCACAGTGCCCAAACTATCACGGATGTGACGACAGGGCTGGGGTTTTTGCGCGTAGCTTGCTTCCGTCTTGGAAAACGAGGTTGCCTACACAACCTGAAATCTTGAGTAGTTAATAAAATCTTGAGCTAGCTAGGATAAGAAGGAACGACTATCTTATCATCTCAGGGTTTCGTGTGATCGATATCATTTTCGGTTCCTAAATTCCTACATACGCCCAGGTGATACCGTGATAGCCGCACAATGTGTAATCGGTCAAAATATGGAATCATCCGGCAAAAGCAGTTTATTTCAACCACGATTGTGGCTGGATATGATATTAACTGCTGATAATCGCTAAGGGTATTACTCAAAATCACCGGTAGGCCTATATAAGGGAGTGGTGCGTCTTGAAGGGTTTTCCATCGAATGAAGGAGGAGGAATCAAGGGAAAGAAAAACCAAATACGTTACGATCCTTCGAAATGAGTATACTTTTTGTATGCAGCAATAAGATGATTGAAAAATACAATTTATATAACACCTTGGTATAAATTCGCTTAGAACCTAGTCCATCTACAGGGCTAGTCCACGCATACATAGCATCCACTTGGATTTTCGACCTCGCTTTATGCAAAAGGGTTAACATGAGATGCTATGATTGCACCTAACAAGCCTTATATGCTGGTACGTACAATTCTCTCAAGATTAGCAAGATGCTACTATTACACCACTATCAATTCACATGGGTCAAATGAGACTCTCATCACCATGGGCTGGGTATTACACTCACCCCTCTTAATCAGTTGACATCCACATGGGCCAAATGAGCCTCTCATCACAATGGGCTGGGTATTACACTCACCCCTCTTATTCGGTTGACATCCATATGGGCAAAATGGGGCTCTCATCACAATGGGCTGGGTATTACACTCACCCCTTTTAATCGGTTGACGTCCTCGTCAGTACACAACACACCGCACATGCGGCAAATGTCTAGGACCTTCCCCGGCCCATGTGTCTAGTGCCGACACATATGCCATGTCGTGTGACCATCCTAGCCCACACGCCCATGCACTATATGCCCGCGCAACTAAGTCCACATGGCTCGCACAGTGAGGGTTGATGCTCTGATATCACTTGTAACACCCTGACCCAAAGCTAGCCCGCTACGGTGCTGACCCACACATGCATAGCAAATACTTGGACTTTCGGTCTCGCTTCGTACAAAAGGGTTAACCTGAGGTGCTATGATTGGACCTAACAGGCCTTATATATTGGTATAACTTTCTTAAGGCTACCAAGTTGGTACTTTCCAGTACTACCAATCCATATGGACGAAACAAACCTCTCATCACAATGCGCCAAGCATTACAATTTACGATCCTTCCAGATGTTCCAAGAGAAACTACATGCATAAGTAAATTACTGTCCCCCACACTGGTCTCAAACAAAGACTATAGTTCCAAAAAAAATTTAGCACAAGTGCATCTTATTACGTACCGTTAACTTGAGCTACTCAAATTTCATCACTTGTTCGCCATTGTTGACGTCGGATACTGCCATTACGACCAACTTAGACACTACATATTTTACAATAATATAACAATTTCGCCGATGAGGTTACAAGATACATCTCATAGAGCCCGGCACGTATCACTGTCCGAATTAATTAATAACGTCGTGGAGACGGCACAGTATGATGGAGGCAGGCTAGCTGCGCGACGACCCGCTCCTCGCTTATCTCTAACACGGCGGCATACATGACCGATCACCTGATAAAGAAAAAAGAGAGAAGAATTCCTCCTGCTTGCTCAGCTCAAGTGCTTATCTCTAACAGTACGTACGTTCGTACGGCGGCCTCCTCTCGACGACGTACGAGCCGCGGCTAGGAGAGAGATGCATGGCCCAGCTGCATCGCCCGGCAGCTGGTAGCTAGAGCTGGCACGCGATTGATTGCGCGCGACCTACGATTTTAAATCCGCACGCCGCATGTCCCCCTCGCCCGTACCGTCTTCGGCGAGCACGACGGCGGCCGGCGACGGCGATCGACGCGGGCGTGCATGGCTGCCGGCCGCCGCAGGGTGCCCATCGGCGGGGGAGGCCGGGGCGCGCCCCGCGGCCGGCCGCACGCTGGGGGGACGGCGACGCGCGCCACCGGTCGACGTCGAGGTCGAGCGATCACGGCGGGAATTTTTAGAATCCGGCGGGAGATCATGGAGCCTTTAATTGGCGCCGCGACGTTCCAGGCTAGGAGAGAGATCTTTAGGAGAGAGATATTTGTTAGTCCGTGAGTGGTTAGGATGATGTTATGAGTGGTCTCGGACGTTCACTCTAGTAGTGTCACTTGCTGGGAGTTTTTCTGTTGAGCTTGTGGTCTTCTGCTCCAGCCCTCCCTGGATGTATCTCAGAGTCTGTAACCGGGGTTTCTTTTGCAACTTGTGACCTCAGAGGGTCCGTACGATTTTGCTTGTAATATGCTCTTTGATTGAAATGGAATGCGATTTCCTATCAAAAAAAATTGGCGGCGCGACGCACGGCGCGCGGCCGGCCGCTTCTTGGCCCGCCATTAATGGCGGCAGCTGAGCTGAGCTGAGCTAGGTCGAGCCGTCGATCGGCCGGCTCAGGGCGCGCGAGAGAGACGTACGGCCCAGCTTGATCTGTACACCCCGTGATCGATACTGTGATTTCATCCGATGGCCTCGCATGCATGCGGGCGGCAACACCAGCGCATTTTGGACCAGAGCTTCTCCTCGTGTCTCACGTCATGGCCGGCCAAGGCCAGCAGCCGTAGTACTACTGTACTGGAAGCAAGATGCTTAATTAGACCCCATTCTTTTCAACTTAATTAACTGCTTAGCAGCTTTATCAGTTTAACAACTAATATATGTTTTAAAAAGGCATATGCTTTAGGTTTTTTGAGCTCGTTTTTTCATTGTTTCGAAGGTGCGTACTAACGTTTTAAAAAACAAGTTAAACGAAATGGATCCGAATCTCAAGAATATCTCGAGAAACTCTAGAAATTTAGTAATTTTAATCGTTTAACTGTTCAGCCATTCAAATCAGCTTAAAAAAAGACCCGTTCGGATCAGCTTAAAAAAAAGACCTTAAGTACTCTATGTTCCAGCTCGTGTGAGATTGAGCGTCTTGCTTAGCTCTAATTAAATTTACAAACTAGGCAACCTGATAAGCTAGTTCACGGACCTACGTATTTTGTCTTGTAAGTTGTAGCCAAAAGAAATTGGGAGCTTGCGCGTGAGACGTGAGTGCACGTTTCGTGGTTTGTGGTTTCTTAATTACTTAAGTTGAAAACTTCCAGTTTTATAGATGAGAAATTGTTTTGGTCTCCACATCATATATCCACATGTTGTAAACGGCCTCATACAAAACACCATCTAAGATTGTTTACCTCAAATTGAAGTGAAAATTTGAAGAGTCTGTTCATACATCACGAATATAATTATTAAATTATCACTATGGTGGAGCAATAGGGTACGTTGTCACCTCCATGCAATGACAAACACTTAAATATTCAATCTCGTTCGACCTGCTTTCAAAAAAAAAGAGAACTAGTGACGCAATCAATAGGTTTCCCTGGACACGACCTATAAGAATGAAGAAACTTTATATTTGTTAGACGCTTCGTTGGATAAGACCAGATAACCCAACATAAAACTGATGCACCAATCAATATTTTTTTATAACACATAATTAAAATAGAGTAAAATACACGGGCGGTCCATAAACTATTAGTCGATTCTCATTTAGGTCCCCAATCTATGAAAATGCAGTTTTGGGTCTCTAATCTTTTTAACTAGATCCTCTCCGGTCCAAACTTGCCACGTGACAACTCTATAGCTGACGTGTCACTGACATGTCACATAAAATAGTTTTAAAAAGAGGAAAATCATAAAAAAAACGTGGAAATCATTTAAAAATCATAAAAAACAAAAAAAATCATTACAATGTGGGAAAATTATTTAAAATCATAAAAATGGAAAAAAGGAAAATCATTAAAACATATAGAAAATATCAAAAGAAACATAAAAATCAATAAAAAAATCATGAAAAAAGCATAAACATATGAAACAACCATAAACATTTTTAAAATAAATATAAAGATAGTATGGTCGCCTTTAATCCCTCTATGGTTGAACGGGGCGTATGGGAACCCTCTAGTGCTATTTTTTTTCTAATTTTTTATGAATTTTTCTAATTATTTAACTATTTCCCCATGTTTTTTATGATTTCTGAATTTTTTATGATTTTTATGAATTTTTTAAGTAATTTATGTGACATGGACAGCCATGTCAACACCACGTTAGTTCTAGGGATGTCATATGGTAGTTTTGAACCAGGACAAACCCACTTTAAAAGATTAGGGACTCAAAACTGCAATTTCATAGATTGGAGATCTGGATGAGAATCAACTAATAGTTTAGGGACCGCCCGTGCATTATACTCATTAAAATACTTTGGAATTCAACACGTTCATCACTGTTTGCGCTAAACTTTAAGCCGAGAAAGACACGCATGGCCTACGTCCGACCTGGCTTGAGCCCGACCTGCCAATTAAGGTTCAGCTGGTCCCAGCTTTGCGTCGTAAAAACGGACGCTAGCTACACCTAACCCAAACGTGAATGTCCCCCATATTATATTATATAAGAACGTCCAACTATCATATCACGCTAGCTGAGCATATAGCCAGGCTTGAATCTGAAATAAAAAAAACTAAGAACACACGCATATATACTCACACACAGACGCACACACTGCTGTCATGATCCTTGGCTCCTTGCTTAATTAGCTCTAACACTGGCTAGGGATGTAGATGGCCAAACATGCTGCACGGCACGGCACGACCCAGGCACGGCAGGGGCATGACACGGTCAGGCACGGCACTATCAGGCACGGCACACTAGTGCCGGCCACGCGGCCCAGGCACGGCACTACAAGAGTTTAACCGTGCCGTGCCGGCACGGCAGCACGGCCGGCCCACCGTGCCCGTGCCAGCCCAGGCACAAAAACTGAACATCATCTCAAAATGGAGAGCTCATGTTCCAGATTTCAAATATAATGTCTAGAATTTCAAATTAGCTAACTAAAATTGACCAAAAGTCCAAAACAGATCATAACTTCATATCATGAACGGATCTAGGACTAGGAGATGACGAATCGACACAAGGGAACTGGGAGAAGGGGATTGATCTGAGCTCCAGTGGTGACGAGGCGGCGTGCCGTGGCGGCGACCGGCGAGGCGGTGCGCCAGTGGCGGTGAGGCGGCGTGGCGCCGTCACGCCATGGCGGAGAGTCGTGGCGGCGTAACGTGCAACTATCATATCACGCTGAGCATATAGCCAGGCTTGAATCTGAAATAAAAACTAAGAACACACACGCATACTCACACACAGACGCACACACTGCTGTCATGGTCCTCGGCTCCTTGCTTAATTAGCTCTAACACTAGCTAAGGAGCTCGGCTAGCTTATGATATATAATCTCTCTTCTAGATGACGCCAAAATGGCAGCCCTGCAAATACTTTTATATGCCAAGCTAACTGCGCGCGTGCATGGATCGCATGACCTAAGGATCGAGCTCCCGAATCGAGGATAGTGTCCTCGTCCGTGTGGTCCTAGATGATGGCCGAGAGATCGATCCATATATATTTAATGCACATAATATATGCATGAATGTACGTACCAGCAAATTGGCAGCTCAAGTTTAATTCACCTCAAATTAGATTGGATTAAATTAAATTAAAACTTTTATTTTTTATAAGTCAATTTGATGTAAAAGGAAAGAAAACAGATGCGGATGGGGTCCAACCGGTGTGTCCTGAGCGATGGCTCGTGCCGGAGCACGGGTCGAAAATGGCGGGCATATGAGGGCACGCTGGGTTGGTGCTCCTCATCCCGAGATGGAGAAGGCAGGCATAGGGGCGACACGTCGCCGTTCAGACGGCGTGGATTGTGCGGTGGTTTGCCATGGGAGGACGCGGAAGGTGAGTTTTCGGTTTTGCCCTCCAGAGAGCAGTTTTCTCTGGACGGGAGGCCAAACAGCGCCAGTTTCCATATCTTGTTTGCATCCTCTCCCATCTTTGGTGCCGACCACGCGACTCAGAGTCTAGGGTTTCCAAGGTGCTCTCCCCTGGGATTCGCTCCTACGCGGCGGTGGTGAGAGATCCACGACCGTGCGAGCCGGGGATGTGGGGTCATCGTGGAGGCTGAAGGGAGATGGCGGATCCTGGAGGAAATCATGGGAGGCCCCATGGTGGATGGCGAGGGGGAAGGGGAGACCGCGGGAGGTTTTCTTGGTCTCGGCTTTCATCAAACAGCGGTGGAGGTGGTTCCATGGTGGCTGATCTTGGCAAGAAAGATGAGGGAAGAATGGCTGGGGGTGGCCAATGGAAGCAGAAGCAAAATGTTGTGCTGGATCAAGGCGGTTCTTCCTCTGGTGGTGATTCTGGTAAGTTTCTTGAGCGTACAGAGTCCTTCCCATTCCCCATGGCGAGTGAGGCTTGCTGAGATCAGCCCTCGCAAGGTCCAGTTGGCTTGGTTGAAAAGGTGGTGGACGAAGAGGAAGATAGATGGGGACATAGGGAAGAGATGGCGAAAGAAAGAGACAATATCTGGCTGGGTAAGAAGATGATGGGGAAGGATTTTGATCAGGGTAGAAATTACAGAGAGAAAGGTTGGGGTCATGAAAAAGAAGATCCAATCACAAGTTCTTTCGGTGGTGATAAGCAAATTGGTCCCTGTTTTAAATGTAAGCAAATGGGGCATATTGCTATCAATTGTCAAAACCACAGGGGTTGTGGAAGATGTGGTATGGAGGGCCACATAGCTACATGGTGTTTGACAAAGAAAAGAGTTGATCATGCACCTAAGTTGTGTGGGTTTGCTGGTAAAGGGCAGGGGTTCTTTGCTATTGAGAATGTCTCCTCTGAGGCCAATAGTAGAGAACAAAACTGTACTGTCATTATCAAAATTGTGAGGGGCTCTGCTACGGCCAAAGATATTGAGGTTGATATTGGTACTCTTATGGGATCCAATGTTTGGAGGTGCATAGCTAAACCTTGTAAGGCTGGACATTTTCTTATGAGATTTCCAACTGTCAAGAAAATTGTAAAATTTTTCGTATAACTTCGTATAATGTATGCTATACGAAGTTATTACGCATTTTACTCTATAGGGATGGATGTACGTACCAGCAAATTGGATTAGATTAAATTAAATTAAAATTTTTATTTTTTATAAGTCAATTTGATGTAGCACTTTGTAATATTTTTTATGAGATTTTAAATAATTCTTCTTAGTGCTGATAAAATATTTTTTTCATAATTTTTTCAACTCTTCATGGCATCTTTAATTCGAGGGATCGTAATTATTTTAGATGAAAGGTTTTTAGCAACTTTTAGATCAAACAAACAAGGTCCGATAACTTTTCGATCGTGTATTATTTACCGCCGCAAATCGGTTGATTAATTGTGCTCGATCGGAATGAGGAAGATGCACATGCATGTCCAGCCACTGAAAACACGGGAGGTAGGTGCCCGGTCCATGGTTCTCTGTCCTAGGCCACTTGTATGCTCTTCTGGAATGCCCAGAATGCCCTCTCCCTCTGGCTGGCACGGTGCTCCTCGTCCTCGAGCCATTCACCTTTTGCAATCTTGTTTGCGTCGCCAATCACCTGTGACGACGACTCTGGCAAGATAAGTAACTTGTTGCCTTTTTAACGTTGCAGTCATATCCGTACCGTACGTACTTGGGCGTAGCCATCGATCTTCGCCTCTTCCTCTTTGTCGACGAATTAAGTTAGCATGCATGTCTGTATATGAGATGCTACTGTTAACCTGAAGGAATAAGAAGTGATTTAGGCCTTTTTTTCCGGTGTTGAGTAAAATTAAGTTTTACCGTAGCAAAAGTCGAGAGTTCTCGAAAAAGAGTCTAAAAGGGTTGAAAAATAGTTTTAAAATAGTTTTAAGATCTTTGATATAAACATTATTTTTTTAAAAAAATCGTTACAAATTATTACAACATATATGCTATATAAAAATAACATATTTTAATATAGTGAAACTCAACTCAACTTTACGCTGAAAAGAACATGACCCTAGTAGCTATGCATGTCAATATAAAAAAATCCTTCCTTTTAAAGAAAAACAAACGAAAATCAGGAAAATAACTGATGTATATATACTGCACGTACCCTTCAAGACCTTTATCCTTAAATTAAAAATGGTGTAAAAAGAAATAGAAACCAAAAGACATATGTGCAGCCATTACTGTCTTTTTCTCTATATTGTCATACAGAAATACTATGATCTTGGGCTATATCCAATCAGCTGAGAACCTCTGGTACACCCTTTACACAGGGATTATCAAAGAATGTGATAGATAATGTATCAAAGTATACCCAAGTGAGTTATACTATAGTGGCAATCTAATATTTGTGATAAGAGATGCTATGGATTAGGATGTAGGAGAAACAAACTATTCGTTAACTGAAGAAGAATAATTCGTACCCACTCCCTAGTGAAGTCGCAATGCTCTTGGAATATGTAAAACATGTTGATTATTTCCTTAATGCATTTTTGGCTTTAATAAACAAAGATGCTGGGAAGCTAATAGGTTTGGCTATATTATTAAGAGAAAAAAATTATTTCAAATCATCTTCAGGAGCTTGAGTTGGCTGAAGAGAGTAGATGTCTTTCTGCGGGGGAAGTTGAACTGAGAATAAGCTCCTTTTTTTTTAATTACTTTCTATCTTTGAAGAAGGGGAGCTCAAGTGACTTACCAGATTTCGAGAAAATTGGACGTTAAGGTGATAGTAATTCATCTTATTTTCACAAAATTGCTAGAGGAAAGAAGAAGAGGAAACCCATTAGTCAAAATTCATCACGGTTAAAGCCTCTTAATTTTTTAGGGGCAACTTTGCATCTCATTGAAAAGACTAGGTAATCAGTTATTCTTGCAGAGAACACTCAAATGTCTTGTTAAAAAGTCTAAATTTGAACTTGGTTCTATTTTCAAGAATGCAAAGAGTGCTTTAAAATTTTAGAGTTAGAAGATGTCAACCTTTTTCCATGATGGTTGCGAAGCTGGTTCGACCGACCACTACAGGAATCTCCATTTATCCCGAGTGCTTAAAACCCTCGGAACAAAGGGAGGAACCCTCGGGATTAACTGTTCACGAGGGCTAGCCCTCACAAAAAGATGCTCGCTGTGATGCTGAAAATCTTGAGTTGTTAGCTCCTTTTACTGAGGAAGAGATGAAATTTGAATAACTTCAAGAAAAAATTTAAATGCCCACCATGTTGCTAGTTGAGGTGGGAGACACCAACATAGATAGGGCAGTGTACTTACTCCACACTAGCTCCCATGTGAGATAAAGAGAAGAACACACATATGCTTGCTCACCTCGCCTTGCTTCGTTGTTCCATGTTGGGCCGGTTTGAGATAGGCAGGCACATGACATCTGTGCAAATGGTCCATCAAAATTAGGTCCAAAAGTATGCACATACATAACTTTTTTTTATAGTTTTATTCATCTTTGCTCTCTGAAAAACTTCGCATCGGTTATGCGATATGGAGATCGTGTCGAGTCTGATCGTGCCATGTCTCACAACTAGTTCAATCGCTCAATCTATCCTATACATACCATATGTCCTCCATCCCAGGGATGATTGAACCCTATGCTTTTTTGCCTCCTCTTTGCAGAGTCACCATAGATAGGCTACTCTACCTCATTGCATCGATGTGCACTGGTGATGGACAGAGCATGTCTCCAAAACTCTCGCTCTTGAGATCCTGTATCGGGAGTGCTTCACATGATTGCCGCGTTCTTTTTCCATTACGTCATCACTGCGACCTGCATCACCTTCCGCATCGTTAAGACGAGGTTGTCTTCTTCTCTTCTTTCGGTTCTTCTAAAGAACATTGGTATGTTTATTTTCATCATATTTAGTTTTTTCTTTTGTCTAGCAGTTGACTCGTTGTTCTTGAGTATTTTAGATATGTGTACACTTCTGTTTCCTTCATGTATGCATTATACTCGTGCTTCATGATTTAGTTAATCAATCTATTGGAGTTCATGATCGATCTATCGAAAGTGCTTATTTTGCCTATAATTGACTTGCTTAATAAATGTATTCGAGTGCCCATGGATTGCTCGTGGTTGGGACTTAGGAGCATAGGATTGGTCATGGTCCTTGAGCACATTGGGAGCAATGGCAAGCACGAGTGCACGACTGGGAGGCATGGGTACTCATCTGCTTTGGAAGTCAGAGAGCAAGGCTGGGAGCATGGATGACGTCACGGTTTGGGCATAGACGAATAGTCAAACAAATGGGTAGTAATCATTAGAATAAAATCCCATTCCAGGAAGGATGGATGCTCTTGTTGTGGAAAATACTGGACATTGCCATATCTAGGAATTAATGCCGATGAATATAATCACATCTGTAAATGTACAAGAGAAAATTAGTTACTCCCTGCAGTTTGAATTTATCTGTCGTTGTAGCGTTTTGCCTATTGAACGAAAAAATCTATCGTTGGAGCCTGTTAAACTCGTACGTTTGCAACACAAAAAAGCCTAGCGCCATAGGAAGAACGTGGGAATCAAACCCTGGTTCCACTGTTTGGGAGTTGGTTACTCAGCCAATTGAGCTACGGACTTTTACCGATTAGCCTAGCACTTGAAACTAATTAATGTCTTATTGGTATGTGAGATCTTGTCTAAAACGACAAGTAATATCAAACGGGAGGGAGTAAACACTTAAACCTCTAGACTCTTAAGGCTGGGGTGAGAGCTATATGAAGGTAGGTCAAAACGATTTGCGATTGCACCGAGACACGTGAGATCCCAGCGTGGCGCACTGGCGCGCCCCCATCCCCGGGGGGGAAATTACGACAAAACCCACCGCCGCGCCTCTATATGTAGAGCCGCCCCCGTCCGGCTCTCGACAGTTCAGCTCGCTCCACTCCTCTCTCTCCTCGCCGCAGCCGTACGTGCAGCTGCCGACAAGCTAGAGGCCAGAGCCAGAGCCACTAGCTAGCAGCAGGAGAGCTCCAGCTCCGCGCGCCGACGAAGACAACGACAATGCCGCCCTGCGCCGCCGCAGTGTCCACGCCGGCCGTGGCCGCGCTCCGGCGGCCGTGCCAGGCGCTGCTCTCCACCCGCCGAGCGCGAGCTACCGTGGCGGCGTCGGCGTCGGCGTCGTCGGCGGCGGTGCGGACGCGGGTCGGGCGGCTGATCGAGTCCGACGGCGCCGTCATCTTCCCCGGCTGCTACGACGCGCTCTCGGCGGCCATCGTGCAGAAGAGCGGCTTCCCCGGCGGCTTCATCTCCGGCTACGCCGTATCCGCCGCGCTGCTCGGCAAACCCGACGTCGGCCTCCTCACGTACGTGTTCACCCCATCACGACGCCTCTTCTCCGTCCTTCGCCGCCGGCCGCGCATCCATTCATTCATTCGCATGTGTGCTGGTGCAGGCCGCCGGAGATGGCGCAGGTGGCGAGGCACGTCTGCGCGTCGGCGCCGCTCATCCCGTTCATCGCCGATGCCGGTTCTCTACCCCTCTCTCCCCCTCCATGCACATAGTAACATTTTCGACATGCACGTCATATATATTATTAATTTCACATACATACAGCGTACTATATTCCTAATACCACATGCACGTCATGTTAATTTCACACACACAGTAGTACATAACTACATATTACCGGTGCAACACTTGAATATGTGTACAAGGTCAGATGTTTCTATCTGTCGTCTTGCTCACACCGTTGGATCGATCAAAAAAAATAAACGGTCCGAAACCAAAACAGTTTTGGACGCGTCTCTAAGAGTGTACGAGATCATCGAAACCGTCATGTCAAATAGTATATATACGTACAAAATCATTTAAAACCGCCGTGCCAAACATGCATGTACGTACGGCCCACTTTGCATCAGATAAAATGAACGGCCCAGGAACAGTTTCCGATCGTCCCTATCGCGCGTGACACGCTCTCGGCGGCGACCCCCCGAGCTTCGTCTCGGCCACCGTCGTGCATGCGTGCCCCCTCCGGCGGCGGCGGCGGCGGCCGGTGCATGGATGCAAGCGCCGCCTTCCTGCCTCTACGCGGCGGCGAAGAGACGACGCATGCGTACGTGGACAGCAACGGCGAGGGCCATGTTAATTCGGTGGTGGCGATCGGTGAGTTAATCTGAGGGGATAAGGAGATGAGGGAGATGGGATCATGGCAGCCACGAAAATGAATCTATGGACGGTGGAGGAGGAGAACTAAGGTGATTAATTGGTAGAACAAAGACGGACTAACTACACCACATGCAGTCGATCCACACAGATGCTTGTGAATGGTGATAAAACGCCTTGACAAACTACGGTCCACATCCCAAAAAGATCATCTCCAACCAATTTCTCTTCGTTCCATTCCATTCCTTTCCCTATTCTCTTTTCTATATTCTCTCTTCATTCCCTACATCTTCAATAGCATCCATTTGAAAAATTTGTGAAGAAAACACAGAGAGAACTTCTTTCTAGAGGAAATGCATGAAGAAATTTCTTCTAAAATAACCACGAAAAATTCTGTTGGAGCATTTCGAGCGAGCAAAATTTCTCTGCGAAGAAAAAATGGCTCCTCAAAGGGATACTGTTGGAGATGGTGTAAGGAAGGCCGAAGCCGACGCACCACCTTTGCATGCACGGATCTTGATACAGATCCGATGGCTAGAGAAGTTAATTAGCCTTTATTTGGTGGGTGGAGGGAAGAAGGTAATTCTTCAAGTTAGGCACCTCTATATATACACATGTGGTACACCACCACTCCACCAGGTAAAGAGGATATTGTATTGTACCATTAGACGGAGTAAAATCAGTGTCCTTAATTAAAACTGCAAAAAACCTGCACGATCCAAACCACATAGTTTAGGGAGGTAATTAAGGAGCCTTTGTAACATTCATTATTCAGTGAACACGTGAAAATGGATAAGTAATTATGGAGTCTGCGTAACATGCACTATTCAAAGCACTTACTCTTGTAGCTAGGGTGCATGCATGTCATGATCACTCATGATCAATAAAATTGTCATGATCTGAACATTGAACGTGAACAATGCTGGTCCAGCAGATAGTATCGCTTTCAACTAATAATCACTTGACCTGTTCAGAATTCTCCAATAAAAATAACATGAATAATGCTCTGGTTAATTGAAGCTTTAACAACATTAGAGGCGTTCCTCAACAAAGAAAACTGCTCACACAATAAACGAGCTACTTGCCGCAGAATCACGGGTCCGACAAAAGTAACTATAGTATAGCAGACGCCATCAGAGTCAGCAGTCTGCTGCATGCTCGTGTTTGCATCTACATGTCGCCTTCTTTTTGTGCATAGTACTCCTTAAAAGTAAAGAACCGGAGATATTTTTGTTCGTGGCCATAGTTGCATATGTTGTCTGAACCATTAACTCTTAATGCCCATAAAAAAGAGATCTTAAAATCGTGTTTAGGAAATGAAGGAGCAAACTTCAACATTCAGAGGCCAAAGGTGCATTTTTTTGGTTAGAAATACAACCATACAAGTGCAAACAAGAGAAGTACAACAGTACCACAATCCAATGAATTATATATGTGTACTGACAATCCAATGAAATCCAATGAATCTAGCCGTCCCCCACTTTGGAGAAACCCTTCCTTAACCTGACCATTTTATCACAGTTTACAAATACTGAAATACATAAGCTATGCCTTGTGAGCCAACGAAGTATAATAAGTCTTTTTCGATGCCAATGTTCAGAGTTTAAATTCTTCTTCCGCTCTGGACTGGAGTAGTGCCAGTTTGCACATGTTCACTGCCTAGCTATCCATCTGTTCGCCTTTACTATTCCACACGTCGGCCTGACACTTCACTGTGCACAGACACTGGTGGCGGCAGCGCTCTCAACGTTCAGCGGACTGTCCAGGACCTGATTGCAGCAGGCGCTGCAGGCTGCTTCCTCGAGGTACATCGTTTTGTCCAAATATGCGACTGAGAATCAATCAGGGCCCGAGAATCTGCGCCTGCTTTGAGCCTACCCTGATCTCATCTTTGTTCCGATTTGATTATCATTACAACGTCCCAGCTCACCATCTACTGTTTGCAAACTGCAGGACCAGGCGTGGCCCAAGAAATGCGGTAAGAACACCATTTCACAACCCTGAAGAAGAAGCAGCAAATGAGCGAGTCTTCTTCTCTCTTCTTCCCCATTTTCAATCCCAGCAGGATCTTTCTGACGTCTCCTTCTCTATTCCCCTCTTTTCCCCGGCTCGTCGGCAAGGCCACATGCGTGGCAAGAAGGTAAACAAAAAAAATCTCTGAGCCTCTCAATACCTAGACACGAGTCACACGACACATTGTTCTCTGTCGTTCATACACATGCATGTGCCTTTGCTAGACGGCCAGTGCTGCCTTTGGTTGACAAGCTAGCAGCCTAGCAGAGTAGCAGGCACTGCAGCAGCTCTGTATAGTGAAGTACTGCAAATCTGTCCAGGCCATTGCTGCAGATGTGTGTGTGTGTGGACCAGCTGGGAGTTCACAAGCAGCTCATCTGTGTAGCTAGCAGCTTAGCACAGGCAGAGTGGCAGACAGGCTCAGCAAGCTGCATGCATGCAGCACCTGTAGGGAAAAAAAAATTGCTCCTTTTTTTCTTACTGTTTACCATGGGGGTGACTTGTCAGGTGGTGCCAGCAGAGGAGCACGCGGTGAAGATCGCGGCCGCGAGAGAAGCTGTTGGTGACCGGGACTTCTTCATCGTGGCCCGGACCGACGCCCGCTCCACCATGGGCCTCGCCGACGCCATTGCCCGTGCCAACCTCTACATGGATGTAAGATTCATGTTCAGGACAGTGTTTTCATCATTAGAACCAGTAATGGTGATATTTCTTCCAGAACAAATAGCGGCGATTTTCAGAAAATTTCGGCCAAAAATCTTGAATGAAAGTTTACTGTTTAAGAGAAAAAGGAGTTGGAAAAAAAAAAACTGATAGAACCATTGATCACCATTCAGTTAAAAAAAACTCTTGGGTCATCCAAGGCTAGAATCCTTAGAACTTGGCCTCAGCCACATGTGCAAATGTGCTTCATACGTTGCAGTCGTGGGCAATACTATAACTGATAAACTAAAGCCATGCAAAATTCAAACTTTCTGGCCGATACGAAAAGAAAAGCAGAGGTTGAATTCGATTGGAATTCACACTCGCTTTGCTTTGTGCAAAGCCAAAATCCTTATTGCTAATTCACAGCGTGTCCTCCCTGATCGATGGATGGATTAATTGGGATTGGGTGGCAGGCCGGAGCGGACGGGTGCTTCGTGGAGGCTCCCCGGAACGACGAGGAGCTGCGGGAGATCGCGCGCAAGACGCGCGGGTACCGCGTTGCAAACATGCTGGAGGGCGGCGCGACGCCGCTGCACACGCGGCAGGAGCTCATGGAGATGGGCTTCCACCTCATCAAGTGCCCGCTCACCACCGTCTACGCCACCGCCCGCGCCCTCGTCGACGTCCTCGCCCGCCTCCGCGATGCCGGCACCACCCGCGAGGACCTCCACCGCCTCACCTCCTTCGACGAGTTCAACGCCCTCGTCGGCCTCGACACCTGGTACGACCTCGAGGCGCGCTTCTCCGACCCCGCCACCAGGGCGCCGCTCCCGCCCCCGCCGCCGCCGGCGCCGGAGCCGGAGCCCGAGCTCGAGCCCATCGCCATGGCCGTCGGCGCCGGCAACGGCAGCGCCTAGCTAGCTAGCTACACGTAGTCTCCACATGGTAAATCGATCGAGTTCGTCGTCTCGTCGTCCGTCTTGGATACTACCAGCTGCATGAGGTGGGTTCGCATGGCGCCGTTGAGGCCAAGGCCACCACCGATGGGTCTGATCGTCCAGGACACGCATCATCCTCATCCTCATCGTCGTCGTCGTCATTATCATCTGTGTATCACTATGCATGTAATATTTCGTTAGGCTTTGGTTTGCGTGAGTGCGTGTGATTCATCTAGCATTCTAGCGCGAGATTATCTGCATTGGATTGGACTGGAGGTTCTATGAACTAGAAGCAGGTCGATCGATCGAATTGCCCGCGCATATATATTGCGCGGCGGAATAAAAGCTATGTATAATATATATGATCATGTTTAAGATTATGATTGTGTTGGTGTATTTGATGCATGCGTAATAATGCCTCTATTCTTTGTGTACAACATTAACTAGATTCTGCTTTGATACTCCCCGTCTCACAGGAGCGGATCCGGCACCCAGTCAGGCCAAGCAGCCACCTGGGCTGCTCTAGTCCAATCCCAATGCTACGCCTGTTCCATCCAAAGCCCAAGGCTCAAAGACAGTGAGGGTTTGAAGGAGTGGAGGAGCAGCACCCTGGGCTGCTCTGCTGGGCTAGGTCCACCACCACCGTCGCACGTCCGCTTTGATACTCTCACATCTTAATTATTGAACCCTTGATAATTCGCATCGTCGGGAGTGAAGATTGTCCTTGGTAGCAAGAAGATACGGACTGCTATTGGGATAGGGTCTTCAAAGGACGTGCAACCTACCCTGAGAAAAATGATCATGCCCTGCATTTTCTTAGGCACCATCTCTCTGCCACACTGAAAAATGAATATATGGTTGAGGGGAGTGCACTAGAGCTATGGAATACACCCCAAAAGCATTTCGAATGTCTCAAACACACTTTCAGCCCCAAGCATAGCAGGATTGGAACCGTTTGAGATGTGCACACTATAAAACTGTGTCCGAGTACAATTCTACTATGCATAGAATTTGTACAAACCTCAATTTCTGTGGCATGAAGATCACGACTGAGGAGAAAATTGAGAAAACTCTATCTACTCTCCACCAAGTGCTATCTAGATAGCCCGCGACTATCGCCAAGATGTGTAGGAGTATTGCGTGTTGATTGACATTGTGCAAGTTGCGGAATCTCAAGGCGAGGTTCTTCGGAAGAACTTTATCTTGCATCCATCTGGGAATGGTGTTGGCACTGAAGTCAACATCAATAGCTATAAGATTCGGGAGCCCACACATAAGAGGGGCAAAGGTGGAAAAGAGGAGGTACCAGCCAAAAATTTCCCTTTACGCTGATGACGATGCCCTATTTAGTCTACCATGGAAGATTCTACCGTTCTACTACGTACCATACCTGAATTTGAACTACATACCATACCTGATTGTTACGGTGATTTTTTATCAGCGCTATCAGTCAACTTACAAAAGCTTGAAGAGTGAATATGCAAACCAAACTCTTCCATATACGTATTTGAGAGTTCCCCTTCAGCATACTAATATTTAAAGAAGAATGTATGATTACCAACCGCTCTTCAATAAGATTCAAAGGAGATTGGTAGAATGGAAAGGCAGTTTGTTGTCAAAAGCTGCGACATTGGTGCTAGTCTTTAATTCTATCGTCACATCGCAAACCATTCATTTTCATTGTCTTCCAACTAAGAAAATAGTCAATGAGGAAAATCGATAGGCTCATCTCTCTTTCCTTATCTTAGGGGAGGAAGTTAGCAATTAATTACATGCATGTATTGGCAGCTCTTTGGTGAATTGAAAAAAAAGTGAAGGTTTGGTTTTCGAAAAGAGGAGGATAAATTCAAATTTATGATCAAATTTAGAAAAACT
This sequence comes from Raddia distichophylla, assembly GCA_005191435.1. Classification (NCBI taxonomy): domain Eukaryota; kingdom Viridiplantae; phylum Streptophyta; class Magnoliopsida; order Poales; family Poaceae; genus Raddia; species Raddia distichophylla. The sequence continues at coordinate 143,531 of SPJY01022970.1, forward strand.
CCAAAAGTAACAGGAATTATTTAGAATCTTTATTTGGCTTAAGCTAGATTTGAAATTAATCTTTATTTCGTTCTATTGGGGGAGGTGGGTTTCTCTCCGATAACATAGAAAAATAGCTTTGAATCCATAAATGGGCTCAAATGTTAGGCCCATTGCCCTCTGTTGCAGTCCTGGCTTGATTTTTCTTTCTCTATTTTTTGTGCATTTTAGTTTTTTAGTCAGCTAAGCTAGTTAACCATCTGTCGGGGATAAAATCACGGCCCATTACCATGGCCCACTCCCTGACGGCCCAACCGAACAGCCTACCAGGGCCCAGCTCCCTGGAAGGTTCTATCAGGCCCATATGCATCCTGCCAAACCATTCGCAGACCATTGATACTTTTCTAGATGTAGTTTAAGTTTTAAAATTTGAATTTATTATGTTTTTCAGCGTTTTCTCGAAACAGAGGGGGTGGCGAGTTTTGGGACTAAACGTTTTTAAAACCCTGGTATAAACTCAAACACTTTGGCGGCTTAATGAGTGATTAGTCCATGTGCAACATTGGCCCTATTTTTTCATCCCTACATTTTTCTCTTTTATATAATTATATTTTACTGTCAACCCTATTATACAAAGTAGCAACTATTCGATTCTTGAAGCTTCATTAAACTACCAGAAAAATATTATAAAAAACAAAAGAAGACCGAGGTTTGTGTAGGTTTAACCTGCATATGTAGTCAGTGATCCTCTAGTTATCCCTAGGCGACACCTAGGAGCCATGCCGTGGCCAACCACCCCGCTTTTATCCTAGGCGGTTATAGGTGGGCCTAGACAAACTAATAGACGGGCCTAGGCAGACTGCTACTAGATGGCGATTAGGAGATCTTAAGCGTTTATTGATAACTTATGATTAATGAAATATTTACTAACCTTGGTTGACTTGGGTCAATATCCCAACCGTCGACACCATCAAATCCACTCGAGAAACCATTCACAAACCATTGATACTTCTTCGCTGGATGTAGTTCAAGTTTAATTTTGAATTTATTAGGTTTTCAATGTTTTCTCGAAACGGTGGGGGTGGCGAGTTTTGGGGTTAAAACGGTTTTTAAAACCCTGGTGTTGACCCAAACACTTTGGCATCTTAATTAGGTGTGAAAAGCTGGAAATGATTTTGTACGGCCTTCGAATGAGTGGTTAGTCCATGTGCAACATTGACCCAATTTTTTTCCGTACTACATTTTTCTCTTTTATATTTACTGCCAACCCTATTGTACAAAGTAGCAACTATTCAATTCTTGATGCTTCGTTAAACTACTAGAAAAATATCACAAAAAATCAAAATAAGACTGACTTGTGTGCAAGTTTAACATGCGCATGTAGCTAGTGAACCCCTAGGTAGCCATAGGCAGCACCTAGGAGCCAGGAAATGGCCAACCACCCCGTTTTTATCCTAGGCGTGCGGTGGTCTAGTCGGTTATAGGTGGGCCTAGATGGACTGATAGATGGGCCTAAGGCGCATTGCTACTAGATGGCAATTAGGAGGTCTTAAGAATTTATTATTAACTTATGATCAAATGAAAGATTTTCAATAACAAAAATATATGAAATGTCAAATATATCATAGAAATGAATTTCTACATTTATAAAATAATAATAATACAATAGTCAAAATAGTCGTACATTATAGTCAACATGTATATTAATGTTCAAAACTGTTTAGTCGTCTAGGCGATGCCTAGGTGGCTGACCTTGCATATAGATCTAGACCTGATAGGGACATAAGGCAAAAGCAATTTATTGTGCATCTCTAGAATTTATGATTAGCCACCATTCATAAGATCCAAGAACTACAATAAAAATTTCGACGCTGCACAATATGGAGAGGTCGTGGTAGCACTGATGTCTTGTGTCGCCACTTCTAGGCAAGTAGTTGACCTGTGGGTCACAAATTGTTAACCACCATGTAGATACTTGCTCTATCAAGCATACTGCTTGTGTTAATATTGTGTATTGCTTGAAAAGGAGGAGAGGAGGAGGTAAGAAAGAAGACCCTTAATTCAAACCTTCAACTGAAGGCTACTTTCTTCAGATTCTTAGCCATTCTTAGAGCATCCCCAACAGAGCCCCAAAAATACTGTAGCTACAGTAATCCCTTTGCCTGGGATGCAAAATTTTGAACCTGTTGTGCCTGCCCGCCTGCTTTCCTGCCCCATCCAGCACCTGCCCAGCTGCCCGCCCCTGCTTTCTCCCCCCCATGCGGCGCCTGCCCACCTGCCCGTGCATGCTGCTTTTCCCGGCTGCCAATTTTTTGAACCTGTGCTCCCGTAATTAAGTATGATACAGGCCGGTGACACATCCCCTGCTGGGGATGATCTTAGGCGAAGGTCAATGATAAGCATCATGGTACTTAAATTTTATATAAGTATTTTTTTCGGTATGTAATTTCCCTTTATACTTTTTAGTCATCTTAGTTGAACCTTGAGACTTTGTTTTTATTTGAGACAGTACATATCTCACAATGTAGTGCCTTATATGTAATTTCCATTACTAAAAGATTACAAAACATATTGTTTATTAATGAGTAATGCATGAATCAAGGTCTTAAGACATGTTTGTTTGAGCTGCAGCTTCTCTAAAAACTACTTCCGAGAAAAGCCACCCAAAATTTGCTTCTCAGATCACAATACAATTTGGTCTTTTGAGAACTTTTGACTTCTTGAAAGAGGCTCCAAAAGCTGGCTGTTTATTTGAGCTTTTGAGGTTATAAGTTGGCTAGAGACTCAAACAAACATGGCCTTAATCTGGTCAAATTAACGACGATGTGTGTTTTTCAATTTCTAGAGGAGCGTTCAAACACCTGCAAAACTCATTGCACATGGTTATCTTTTAAATAAAGATTAAACTACAGCAAACTAACTTTGTTTACTCAACTCAACATGGAGCAACAAAATGGCGGTACATACATGGAGCAATTGCAGGACTGCTCTGAGGTAAACTTGTGTTGGCAGTTGCCACCAAACAGAGAACTAATTACCGGGCGCCACGTGGGCAAGGAACGCCCCCGCCTCAGGATCTGGCACGCCCAAGGAGAACGCGCCACGTGTCACGCGGGCCCCATCCCGTTCGGATAACGGGGCCCACCGGAGCGTCGAGCCCAGCCAATGGGCGGCGAGGCAGCCTCACCCTATCCACACGCCCACCACAACCCCGTCTTCCCGCCACCACCTCTCCCTCCCGGCGACTAAACACAAAAGCCATCGCCACCCCCCGCCCACTAGCTTGCCAGCCAGTAGCCACCCACGCACCGATCGGCAGGAACCCTAGGTGCTAGCTCGAGGAGATCGACCGATTCGTCGTCGCCATGGCCGGAGTGAGCACCAGCGCCGTCGGCCTCAAGCCCGCCGCGGCGGTGCCGCAGTCCGCCGCCTCGCCGGCGCCCCCCAGGCGCGTGCAGGTCGCCGGCGCCGAGGGCCGGCGGGCTGCGCTCCTCGGCCTGGCCGCCGTCGTCGCCGCCACCGCCGGCGCCGGCGCCGCCCGGGCCAGCGTCTTCGACGAGTACCTCGAGAAGAGCAAGGCCAACAAGGAGCTGAACGACAAGAAGAGGGCGGCCACCGTCGGCGCCAACTTCGCGCGCGCCTACACCGTCGAGTTCGGGAGCTGCAAGTTCCCCTACAACTTCACCGGCTGCCAGGACCTCGCCAAGCAGAAGGTTCTTCGCATCATCACATCACATCGATCATCACCTGATAATCCTCAGTACCGATCAGGTATCCTAGCTGGGTGATGGTGATCGGTGATTTACTGATGCTGTGTTTTGGATTGTGCTGTTGCAGAGAGTCCCGTTCATCACGGACGACCTCGAGATCGAGTGCGAGGGGAAGGAGAAGTTCAAGTGCGGCTCCAACGTCTTCTGGAAATGGTGAAGCTGAGATCTTTGGGGATTGGCATGGCCGGCGCCGTGCCTGCTGTACCTAGCTATAGACCGCCCAGGCCGCTGCAGAATTATGATCTCTGGCTGTAACTTGTTGTCATCAATTGTATTTGTGTCCTCTGGTCACCAACACCGTGGCAGGAGTGAAATTGCAGTATCTCTGTTCTTGTTGTGTCAGTTTGTTTGTCGCGCCATATGTACATTTTCGCTTGAGGTTTGCATCATACAGCATGTGAAGATAGACGCGCGCGTGCTCAGAGAGAGAGAGAGAGAGAGAGTGCCGCAACATTCTTCACATAAATTTCCTTGGAACAAGACACGAAACGTGGGAACCCATATACTCCATTATCTTTGGGGTTCAAACTAGCCAAACGCGCAAGCTTTAGTACGAACGAGCATGGCTAGTTTTGTCTCACTCCTCTAATTTAATATACATTCTTATTCCTGTTATTTCTATGGCGAGCGCTAGCGTCCGGACGTCCGTCCGGACGCTGACGTCCGTCCGGACGCTGGCGCGCCGGACCCGTCCCAGCCGTAGGATCGACGGCCACCGCGCCAATCGAACGCTCGCTCCAGGCTCCCGCGTCCGTGTGCCAGCGACCAGCTAGTTAGTCGTCTTTTGATTTTTTTTCAATTAAACTTCTGATTTTTGTACAAAATTCAAACAGTGTTTAAAATATGTGGAATAAATTTCATAATTCTTCTAAAATCGAGAGCAACCCATTTTAAATACTTTTTGAATTTTTTGAATTTTTTCACTTTTTTGATTTTTTTTGGTGTGAAATAGAAGAAGCCACTTATGAAACTTACATCTGTACTAACGAAACTTGGCCGTGTGCTGATGAAACTTGGTCGTGTGCTGATGAAACCTGATGAAATTTGGATGAAACTTCGATGTAACCTGATGAAACTTGGATGAAACCTGTTGAAACTTGAATTGACCTGATGAAACTTGAAGAAACTTGTATGAGACCTGTTGAAACTTGATGAAACTTGCATTAAACCTGATGAAACTTGATTGTTCGGCAAGTTTAACGAATATGAAACCAAGTTTCAGTAGGTGAAACCCAAGTTTCATCAGGTGAGTTTGAGGAGTTATATGGCAACATATATCTTGTTTTGTTCGAAAAAATACGAGGAACACGTTGGCGCAAACGGTTTGTGGATTGGAGCACCCAGTCAAAAATTATGGACGCCGAAAGAAAAAAAATGCCCGTGGGCCCCACCCCTGCATGCGCACAGTGCCTCCCCCTGCGTTACGCGCGCGCGCAGCGCTGGAGTCCGGAGGCGCCGGACTCCCGCACTGTAGCGTTTTCGTATTTCTATTTCAAATATGTGCAATTCTTGTAGCTGACACAAACTCTTTCTTTCAATATGACATAGACTCTTGTTCCTATTTTTTTTATTTCAAATATCTTTCTTTTAATTGATCTAACCTATTATAATCTAGACCCATAACAATCAGCTGTGTAGTTCCTTCTTTTCTATTTGGATAAACGTGGGATTTCCTAGTACCTCCAATTGCATCCAACACTGATATGCACAAAGTAATTAAGTACCTTCACATTTAGGTCCTCTTTTGATTCTCTGTTTTAGTTTAGTTTTGGTTGTAGTTGAAAAAACTAATGACCTTTAAAAATAGGTATGGAAAGACTAAACAAATTATTAAAAATATTTTGATATCTTTAAAGGAAACACTACAAAGTCTCAAAAAAAATATTTTAAAATGTTACACTGAATGTCTTGTATAAAAATAACAAATTTTAAATAGAACCAGAATTAAATTAAAACAATGAATCAAAGAGGACCATGATTATAATTATTTGTCTAATTGTGGTATGAGAAAAAGTAAAAGTAACCCATCGCGGCTGAAGTCTCCTACAAATTATAGTTCGCCTATAGAAGTTTAATCTAGAATCCGTTGCATTTTGCTACATGATGTCGAAAAAATAATTTGGTCAAAGGGTTTGGTAATTTAGAGATTGATGTTTTTTGCTACGTATATGTGCAACATAATATGTAAAAGAGCAATCACTTTAGCTAGATAATGTGATGCTTTGTGTTAAAGCAAAACTAAACTTAAGTGTTTCAGTTTTCTATATTATATGTTTGGAAGCTACTTAATAAAGTTGAAAACTGAAACTATTTTGTAAAGCATATGAGCCCAAACCTGTAAATGTGATTTAACCGGAAGAATAAATTGATATGCAGTTTGAGCACGTACGTGTTATACTCCACATAAGCTATAACTTAATGCATTTGAAGGAGCAAGCTTCTCTTTTCTTCTGACCTATACAAGTTTCTTGATGAAAGCATGTTGTTTTTTTGTTGCATGATGTCAACACTTTTGGTTAAAGAGTATGCTACTTTTGGACCCATTGTTTTCTTATATACGCGCGTCCTAAATAGTTTGCCAAAAAAGTGATCACTTTAACATTCCAAATTGTTAATATTAAGTTAATTGTTTGGATTACCGCAAACTTGTCGGTACGAAAAGAAATAGAAGTTAAAAACTGAATCCACCTCATAAAGTATACAAAACTGAACCTATAAATATGGGTTGACAGTAGAGTATTTTAATATGCAAACTAAGCACGTGTGCGTTCCACTCAAGATTATGCCAGGCGTTAGGCGCTAAGCGGGCGGGAAGGAACAGCCTAGCGCCTAGGCGGCTAAACTGTTTTCACTAAAACATATATTTTGCCTGTAATATATTTTTATAGTGACATTTATATTGATATTTTATAATGTAAAAATGCATTCATATGACATATTTGACATTTTATAAGATGAAATTTATATTTGTTTAAAGAAAACATTTCATATAATCATATCATAAATTTTTAATCATTGTCTCAAATCACCAAATCACCATCTAGCTATCACCTAGGGCCGCCTCTCAGTCGCCTAGCTGGGCTAACCGCCTAAAGCAAAAGCAGGGCAATACGGCGCCGCCTAGCGCCTACATATGCACTACATTTTTGCTTGCGAATGAGCCATATCTTTTTTTTTTGCATGATCTAAATATTTTTTATTAATCATGGAATATAACTTTAGTTCTTTCATAGTAGTATATATTTTACAGCTTATTGCTCTTCATACATGCATATAAAGTAATTTGGTATGTGCAGTATTGTTTAACAAGAGCAATCACTTAAGCTATACATAGTGTGTTGCCTTAAGTTAAAAGAAAAACTATACTTTAGGGTTTATATTTTTTATAAGTTTGAAAAATAATAAAGTCAGAAAGTAGATCATAAAGCATATGAAACTGAACCTTAAATATGGGCTGATGGAGAAGAAAATTAATGTGAAGTTGAGGATATGTTAACTGCATATATGACATAGCTTTGTGCATATGATGGAGCAAGCTTAAGTTGTTGCTTTCTGCAACTTGTTGCTTTTGGTTGTATGATGTCCAAAATAATTTTAAAAAGGGTATGCTATATTAGGAACCGTTGCTTTTCATTAAATAAGTGTCCCGTGTAGTTTGGAAAAAGATTTTGCTTTACATATCAAATCTATTTCTCTTAACTTAAAGAAAATAAAGTTAATTAATAATTTTTATTATCTAAATCTTATAGCTAAATTAAAGCTACACACACATGCATGCATGCTAGAGTTTAAAAATAATATCTAATCTACCATGCATATATAACTCAGAATAAAACTATACTTGTATATATTTATATATTTGAATCCACATGGAAAATATTTTAGGAGCTTCAAATTACTGAAGACATTTTATTTTAATTTCTCTAGACAAACAACTGTACCATACTAGCCAGAGGCATGAACTCACAATTACACACCACTATTACAACAACGACTTAAATATGTTCCTGGCAAAATAAATAAGGAACAACTTAGTAAGCAGTACATTCAAATGATCACATTGGCTCAATGATGGCATGGATGTCACTAGCAACACTCTTGGCATCATGCGCAATTCCAGACAATCCTCTTCTTGCAAACCCAACACAGTAAAGTCCATTTGCACCTTTCCAATGGTTTGGGTAAGCCTTGATGGGCATGCCATCATTGTTCAACATGCCCTGACCACTCTGCATTGTGTTATCAAAACAGTTTTGTAAAAATAATTTCTAAAATAAAAATTATATGGACATGAAAATTGCTTCAATAGAAAAACACCTTAAGCCACATATTTGCAGTGCTTCTATAGCCTGTGGCAAACACAATAGAATCAAAGTAGCTTCCCTTCCCATCCTCAAACTCTACAAAATTTCCCTTGACACAGGATATTTGACCAAACACCTGCCAATACATATGTTTTTAAAACACGTTCCATACATAGGAGTGTATTTCATATACTAGATTAATAGTATATTTCATACAACTGCATTTACCTTGATATCACCTTTTTTTATCAATCCAATAGTGCCAACATCTAAAACTGCAGATTGTCCTGTCTTTGCCTTGAGAAGGAGGGGCCCAATATTAGGCCTCACAATGCCATACTTTGAAAGATCACCAAACCAGATATTTGCAAGGACTACAAGAACCATATCTACAAATATCACTGGAAGATGCCAGCTTGCTAGTGTCATCCCCAAGCGAATCAACTCCTTGGTCATCACATGAAACTTTACAGCGATTCACAATTAAATCATATGACTAGTTGCTCATGTTGGTATGATAATTTGACTTGCAAATAGCAAGTAAACAAAATAGCATGCAATTAAGTGCAGCATGTACATACCGAACTACGTATGACGATGGAGGTATTGACTCCAAAGCTTCCAAGGTCATGTGCAATTTCCATACCAGAGTTTCCACATCCAACAACAAGCACCCTTTTCCCAATAAAGGAATCTATTGACTTATAGCTTGATGAGTGGATAGCTTCTCCTTGAAAACTCTCCAGACCAGGAATATTTGGAATATATCCCATGCTATTTTCACCGGTTGCAACAATCAAAAACCTAGCCTCATACTCAAGAGCCACACCAGTCACTTGGTCACATGTCATGACAACCCAACATTTGCTCACCACATCATAAGTGCAAGATTCAACAGAAGTGTTCAGCTTAGGGAAAATATTAAAGTTCTTGACATAATCATCCATGTACCTTATAAACTGATTTTTGGGGATGTAGGTTGGTGCATCAGCTGGGAATGGCATGTGGGGCAGCTCACAAAACTCCTTGGCAAGGTGGAGCTTAAGGCGATCATATGTATTTTTGTGCCATAAAGACACGGTGCAATCCTCACGCTCGACGATAACATAAGGGATGGACAGTTGGCTAAGGCATGCCGCTGTAGCAAGACCCGACGGACCTGCTCCGACAATTAGGACTTGTACTTTCTCCATGAAAAAACCTTGGAAATGTGGAGGGTGGGAAATCAATGCAATGCTGCTGTGTGGAATATTGTGCAGAGGGTTGCTATATATACACTAGGATCTTTGCTAGTAATGCATTAAACATGTGACTAGATAAGCTTTCCTTATAAGTCAATGATGGTATGTTTGGAAATAAATTGTTAACAAGGACAATACCTATGGTGTGAATATGCTATTGAGGTTATGCGATAAAAGGAAGTAGAAAGCTCTAGTGTAATAGATGATTTGAAATAAAGAGGGGGTAAGGATTTATTTACATTGACAAGATCATTAAAAGTGGCCTTTCATGTAATTGTTCAATTAATTGTTTGGGACATGATCCAACATGAGTATCTTCTATTATATCTTTTTTGTGCAGTATTAAAGATGAAGACTGAGGGAATACATTGAATTGTAAAACCACGTAAAAGTCGTAGAAATTTAATGCAATTCTTGCCAGGGAATTTGCATGTATTTTTCTTGAGAATATCATATGATATATGTGGACACATTGATTTTCAAAATATATGATTAAAAACAATCAATTGATTTTGGTGAAGCATTTTGTCTTTTTTTGTTCAATTGCTAGCACATTTCACTTGTTATTTTGAAATTAAAAGCGGAGTTTGCGACAACTTCCTTAAAACATTTATAGGTTTAAAAATAGTTGGTGACATTTAGAAATATAAAAAATAATATGAATTTGCAGGTACAATTTATGGATTGATTTGCTTATGGAACTTGTCAATTACAAGAATATTCTATCGTGTCTTAATTAATTCTAGGCGGGAAACATTTTTCAGCCTATTTGGTACATAAGTAGCATTTTTTGCATGATATGATTATGTGGGATCCCACTACAATAACCCAATTCCTTTTGTGCCATCCCTAAGTGATCATATATCCCCTTCATGAAAGCGCATGGACTTTTTTTTGTGTATTATCATAGAATCACATTTTCCCTCGCATCTCAATAGTACTCATTTCTTCCATCTGCGTCATCACATTTATTTGTCTTTTTCAATGTATGCCATTAGTGTAAATTTGTTTTTTCTTCAAGTTTTATAAACATTCAAAAAGTATGGAAAAACATTGTCTTCTCAAATATTCAATATTTTTACAAACAAATGTGTTATAAAAGGGAATGCAAAAAATTTCAATTAATATTTCTAACAAAAAAATGTAGGTGATAAATATTGACTTGACATCTTTTTGATTTTGCAGGAATTGTTGAGAGCATTTATACATGATTTTTGCGGTCATGATGCATGGTGAAGGTTAACTTTTCAAATTATCTTACCTAGGGTTTTATTTTTGACCTTGCGCACCACCATAATGAGTTGTTATGCTTATGATTAGTTCAAAATAAAGGATATGACTATATGCAATTAACATTCCCTAGTAATTTCCTTAGAAAAATATTTCCTACTGATGGACTTATGCACATATAACATTCACATAAATATGATCTTAATAGAGTCGAATCATGTTGTCTGCATCATATCTCCATCACCGAACCATCTCATGGTTATTTTTCAAACATAGAAATAACATCATATTCTTTTTCTAAATATGAGTAGTTTAGAATCACCCAGTTTAGACAACAATAGCAAAGTCAACATCATCGTAAAACATGCATAATGATTGAAAAGAACGAACAAAATAACAAAAGGTCACATCACTAGTCCATAGATCAAATCTAATTGGTAAAACAAAAGAAATACAAAGTAGTTAGGTCAATATATTTGACCATACACAATCACTTGGATAGCCTATCATGAAAGTCATCACTATGGTTGAAGTATCACTTTGAACAACATTTTGTAGAGAAAGGATGAGTACAAAATTTACTTTACAAGTTACACTAATAACAGAGTAAATGCATGCATGGATATGAATATATTATAAGGCTATTTATGCATAATGCAATATTTAACAATTTGTCCTGAAGAAAGACTTAAATTGTCCATTTAATCATAATGCAATATTTAACAATTTAAATACAATAAATAAGTTCACAGGAACAAATGACATAGTAACTTAGAAATTAAATTTTTAAACAAAGGAAAAAAAGAACTAGCACAGGCTCCAACTTAAAATCAACTTCCACAAATAAAGCATGTTCGGAGTGGCTAAGCAAATGAATAAACTAGCTAAGTTGAATTTAGTTGTGTGTGAGGCTGAATGGATAAGCTAGATGAATGAATAAGGTTAAGCCACTTTTAATATGCTAATAACCTCCAAATCGGAGCTTTAAGACAATTCTCTATATAACTTCAGTTCACCGTAAACCATTTTGTGAAGGTTGCAACTTTACCCACAATATTTGACCAACTTGTTTCTTTACACCATGTTGTCTCAACTTACTTTGTGTGGGTTTAATTTGGCCCTCTCCACGGCCATGTAAAACCTACTAACAAAACAAAAGTTGAGATTTTACAAATTAGTTGAACAACTCTAAATCAATACTTAGGGTAGCCGAGAATGACCACACCTCCACTTTCTGATCTAAGAACCCACCTCGAAACCATTGAAATGAATTTTAGCTTATGTTCTATAAAAAAACTTTGAAAATCCAATGCCAGGGGCATGCATTTTTAAGTCAATAATTTAATATATGACATAATCAATGACATAATTTAACTTTATCGATGAATTATTGTTATGAATCATCATGGTCATCAAGTCATCTAAAGTGTTAAAAACTAAATATGTAAATATGAAAACAAATCAAATAAAAACTAAATTTCAAACAAAACTATAGGATGAAGCAAATTTAGTATTTTAGATAAATTAGGGAAAATATTGATGGAAAATAGAGTTGGTATGAAGGAGAATGTGTTTTGAAGAGACTTAATTTATAGAAATGAAATAGAAATCATTTTTATGATTTTTATTGTATTTTTACTTATAAGAGTATTCAAAAATACAGTGTAATGTCGATGCCGACAAGATTTTGATTTTTCATAGGGAGTGAAATCTAGGTAGATGTCAATGGACTAAGTCTTTGAGATAGACAAACCTTAGCATACATGTGCCTTGGATGAATAAGTCAATGAATTTGGCTTCAATTATGGAGGCCGCGATTCACAGGGACAAAGGTCACAAGTGAATGGTGGCACACCGAAAGATGTCAAGTGGTGAAGTTGGGCGAGTAAGAGACGGGATTTGTTTTGAATATAATTGAACATCCTCTCAATGATGGAAATGGCTCGACATGGTTGTATTTGCGGCAAGATCTCGACTTCAAAGTCGAGCCTCCATGAAACCTCAAAGGGGAGGATGAAATAAGAAGATACATCATGGAGTTTATAGAGGCATACAAGAGCATGGTTCAGATTGTCTCCCTTCGACAAAAATTTTTTGTTGGTGTTGGCGATGGACCTTAGAGAGGGTAGTGATACTGCTTGGAGCTAGGGCTTATAGATCATGGAAAGGGATGCGAGACAAATTTGTGAGGTGATAGGCACAAGCATGGAAGAAAATCATGTCAAGTAGGCATGTGAGGGATGGAGAAAGAAAAGAGATATATATTTAAGAAGGGATGGAGAAAGAAAAGATATATTCAAGGATTCCACCAATAGAGGCGTCTATGCAGAGCTCTCCATTTTATACTTAGTAGCGGTGAATATACATAGAAGAAGAATGTGATATGTGGGGTTTGATTATTAGAATAGCAAAATAAATGGGATGTAAAGCAAGCCGGATTGTGTGGGCAGGTTTGGTATGGAGGAAAATGGAGAAAATAAATGAAAGCTTGTGGATGAAGAAAAGGAATAAATAAGTATAGAGGAGGGTTGGGCCTAAAATTTACTAGGATATTTCAATTCATTTTCAGTTTTTAGAAATACAAAAGTCAAATTAATTTAGCAAAATAATAGTTGGAGTTAAAATTCTCAAAAAAAAGTCAAATTTCCAACTTAGATTTGGTTATTATTTTTACACGAAATTTTGGAAATGTAGAAGATTCCTTTTAAAATTAAAAATAATGATAAAAACACTTTAAAACTAGGAAAATTGTAGAGATCATTATATTTTTAATTTTACCAATGCACATTCAATTAAAATTTTATTTATTTTCATGCACCTAAAATTTTATATGGATAGCCTAAAATGATAGTCTAAACTATTGTGAATATGTACAACAACTTAGTTATGTTTTTATCTTTATAACATTCAATAAAGGGGCTATTGCGTTTTTACCCCTATTTTCAAAGGCAATTGTGATTTTACCCTCATTTTCTCAGCTTTGTGATTTTGCCCTTGCTTTTTCGAATTGAATCTCTAGTTTACCCCTATTTCGTTAATAGCATGTAACGGTGTTAATTCTAAAGATTTGTTTCTACTTATATGTTGACTTTGTGATTTTTTTTTCCATATGTTGACACATTTTTTAAAGTATTTTGACAATTAATCATAATAGAATTTTCATATACTTAAAATCTAACCATTCTATTTTACAAAAAAATTGACCACATTTTAAGTAGAAAGCATATGTAACAATTGTCACATAAGGGTTCCATCACATAATATCATATGTTAGACATTATATAGCTACCTTTTTCATGTCCAGATCATACGTTCTTAAACATGCATGTGTAGATCATACGTCCTTAAACATGCATGTCCAGATCATACGTCCTTAAGCATGCATGGGTAAAATCAATTTGAAATATGTTAACATATGAATAAAATCATAACATATGAGTAAAATCACGATGTCCTAATTAAGATAAGTGGGAGCAAATCTTTAAAAATAACACCGTTACATGCTCTTAACGGAATTGGGGTAAACATGGGCTTCAATTTAAAAAAGTTGGGGCAAAATCACAAAGCTGAAAAAAAAAATAAGGGTAAAACCACAATTGGCTTTGAAAATAGGGGTAAAAACACAATATTCCCTTCAATAAAATTGGAAGTTTCATAATTCTTGATTTTACAGGATTCATGAAACTTGCCTTTTTTACCTTACTAGAATGATTATTTCCATTTTGTAGTTTGTAGGGGTTTAGTGAACGTTTTGTGTAAGTTATAATTATCTCTTATATTTTGTATTTTTTAGGGTTCATTAAAGCCAAACCTATTGTTTCAGCTTAAATTTTGTTATGGCTACCTCTTGTAATCCTTTGGTCATACAAATATGCACAAGGTAGTCAAGTAACTTCTCATTTAATTAGAATTACTTCTTATTTAAAAGTTGATTGCTTCATCATGGTTAAAATCTCCTACAAATTAAAGTTTGTTTGTAGAAGTCTAATGTAGACTCCGTTGGATTTTATTACATGATGTCAAAAAATAATTTGGCTTATGGGTATGTTAATTTACATACAACTGTTGATTATTTGTTAAATATATATCCAATATAGTTTGTAAAATAATAACCACGTTAACTAGATAAAGTGATGCTTCACGTTAAAGCAAAACTAAACTAAAGTGTTTGGATTTCCTATCTTATATGTGTGGAAGGTAATAAAGTTGGAAACTGAAACTACTTTATAAAGCATCAGAGACCAAATCATAACTGTAGGCTAACTGAAGGAATAAATTAATACGTAGTTTGAGCACGTGTTATACTGCACATATGTTATAATTTTATGCATTCGAAGGAACAAGTTTCTTCATGAAAATATGTTGTATTTTTGTTGCATGATGTCAACAAAATTCAGTTAAAGCATATTGCTACTTTTGGAGCCGTTATTTTCTTATATGTGTGTCCCAAATAGTTTGGCAAAACTTAATGGTTTGGATCATCCAAAACTTGTGGTCCTCAAAGAAATAAAGTTTAATACTGAATCCACTTTATAAAGTATATAAAACTAAACTTACAAAATTAAATATGGGTTAACTGCAGACTATTTTATTGTGCAGACTAACCCCGTGTTCTACTCCATGTGCCCTACACTTTTGCTTGTGAGAGCGAGAGCTTTTATCGTGAAATAGAAGCTCTAGTTTTTTTTACAACAATATCTAATTTAGACTTGTTGCTTTTTATACATGACATGTAAAATAATTTGGATAGTGCGGTATTGTTTATCATAGATAGGGTGCTGGGATATGTTAAAAGAAAAACTATACTTTACAGTTTATATTTTCTATAGTGTAAGTTTGGAAATTAATAAAGTTAGATCAGTTTAGATATCAAATTTAAAGAGAAACTAAATATAATGATTTGGATGATTATACTTTGGGCTTGAAAGCAAATAATGTTTGAAACTGAATCCACTTTGTAAAGCATATAAAACTAAAGTGTTGGCTATTAAGTTAACGTGCAAACCTACCGCATGTTCTATTCCATATGCCCTAAGTTTTTTTTTTACCAAACGACATTAAATTACCAATCTTATCAAATTATATGGTTCTCAAATTTAAGTTTGCTTATGGAATTATATAATTAAGAACCCATTTGTTTTTGATACATGATGTGAAACATAGTTTGGTTAATAATTATCCAAATTTTAAAATTGATATTTTTTGTTATATAGATGTCCATATAGTTTGTCAAAAGTAGTCATTTCAGCTTGATAATTTAATGCCTTAAGTTAAAGGAAAACCAAAGTTACATGTTTGGAAGCTAATAAAGTAAGTAACTGAATTTACTTTATGAAGGACATGAAACTGAATTCATAAATATAGGTTAGCTAAAGAAACACATTAATATGTTGTTTGAGTAATACATGTGTGATATATGTGTCATAACTACTTTGTGCATACGAAGAACCTAGCTTCTATTTTGGCATGAGATACACAAGTTTCTTTAGTGGAAACAACATATTTATAAGTCGATCTACATAAGTTTTTTTTTGGAGACAGTCAATTTTAGGAGTTAATTGTTTTTCGTTCCATGATGTCCAAAATAATTTGGTCAAAGAGTATGCTACTTTAGAAAATACTGTCTTTTTAATATATGTTGAATCTAGTTTGGCAAAAGTGATCTAATTAACAATTAAATTTATCTATATTAAGTTAAATAAAAATTAAACTTAATGGTTTTGATTATCTTAGTATTATGTGCCTAAAAGCCAATAAAGTTTGAAACTGAATCTATTTATAAAGTATATAAAAGTGAACCTATAAATATGAGCTAACTATTGCGGGAAATTATATAACGTGTAAGCCGACAAAATATTATATTTCATATGCCCCAAGATTTTACACATGAAGGAGCATGAGCTCCTTTTTGGCATGATCTACACAAGTTTGCTATGGAAAGTGTCGGGGATTGGATAATATTATTTACATATAAGTCCTCCTGACAAGCTTGCTCTACCCTAGATGTGTCACCTGGGGCGATATATGTTGCCCCCTACGCCGTGTTTCATGAGCACGACCTAGCAAAGGATTGAGAAGACCAAGGCTTTACCTATGAGAATCCTAGCTTGTGGAGGCCAAGGCCTCAGCTACTAAGGTTGGCCAAGTTGTGTTCCGGCTAGGGGCAGCAATGGGGACCCGTTCCTCGATCCCTGGCGGGGAATTCCTCGGACGGGTCTGGGGAAAAATTTACCCCACGGGGATGTAAACGGGGAAAACCATCCCCCGTCGGGGATGGTGGGGACGGGGATGGGGAATTTTTTCCCGCAGGGATCTGGTTAGGGACCCGAAATTACTTTTATCTATTAGAATTGTTAGGTTGCAAACATGTCGTCTAGCCCATTATATCCACATTTTCTAATATGTAGCAACCAGACCTTCAATGTATCCACTCGTCCTTTTTTTTTCCCACTTAGCATGATTTTAGAGTAAAAATGGTGATGGTAACTTTTCTTGTGTGTGTAGTATTTGCATTGTTCGCCTAGTCGGCCGACTAGGCCGCCTAGTCGCCGATTAGTCGCTAGTCTGCAATAACACGTCCTACTACACTACTTGTCTAGTTGTCCGACTAGTCCGACTAGTCACCGATTAGTCACTAGTCTACACTTTAGCTAGTGGGTACCCGTCCTACTGACGATTAGCGTCTAGGCTAACACTGAGTATTTGTGGGGATGGGTCCCCGATAGGGCCCCGTTACCCAAATGTGGATGGGGATGAGAAAATTTTATCCCCGAGACGGAGAACGGAAATAGGGACGGAGAAAATGTTGGATCGTGGGGATGGGGATGGGGAGGCACTCCCCAGTGGGGAACGTCCCCGTTGCCACCCCTAGTTCTGGCCCAAGAAGCAGGTGTATACGGTCTCTAGCCTCAACATGGAGGACGGTGAAACCTTCTGCAAGACTTGGGGCACCCTCCAACGGTGTAGGATGTTCAAATATATATGTATCCATCTATAGATAGATTTTTATGTATATCCGTTGTGATCATTATCTCACCGGAATCAATTTATTGGACGTAGGGCTATTATCTCACAACGAGAGGACTGAACCAGGGTAAAGAAAAAAAATTGTGTTTTTACTTGTTCTTGTGGTACCCCGACATCACGGAAGGTTAATCTACGATAAAAAGGAGACTTTGATTCCCTCAAATCAAAATAACCTTGATGGAGAACCCGTTTCTCAATTGTTTACAATGGGGATCGAAAGGATCCTCTGCAAAGTTGATCACTCAAGTCGTCCAAGACATATATACCGCTCTCAATGCAGGCAAAGTTGTCGGGCGTGCTTCCCTGACGGCAACGGTGCATGACCACCTTTTGAAGACGTCGCTGGTAGTGTTGCACCGATGGTTGTGATGGATGATCATCACCCATGGTCTTGACCTAAGAAAACCAATTCGGACTTCAACAAGGGATCTACATTCTACGCAAAGTAGACACATAGGTGTGAGACCGACGAGCTCGACATGCTTACGAGGATTCATGATGCCTCTAGGTAGTCCACCTTCAAACAAACGACTAGGCCACGTATGAAGTATGTTTTCGATGTTCCACCACTCCACATAAAGCTAAGGACACGAGCTTTCCAAAGCATCCAGTTTCATTGCCAAATTCCTATTGGATCAATGGGAATCGATAAAACAAGGTCACGAAGAGAATCTAGCCATGAGCAGAGCACGCCTCTCATCTCGTCGATACTGGTCGTGACCACCATTGCGCGTGTGGCCGATCTTCCTCTGTACACATTCACTCCTCCCTCTCTCCCTCCTATTTTCTTTTCTCTCTTCTTTTGTATCTTGCAGGTTGCCTAGCATCAACTCCGGCGGCTCTCAATCCCACGGCTTTGCTACACGTCGTCCTCGTCTAGCGTTACCTCAACTCCGGCCACGCTGTCACCGACAACCTCATCCGCTGGGCATTAATTGCACTAGAGCCAGCACGACGGCTCTCTCTGATACCTGCTCCAGAATAAAAGCCCATCCCATTTACTCGTAGCGCTCTTGCATTACGTACCATTAGCGCCCGTTTTGCATTAAGATCCAACTCATGGGCTACTGGGCTCTCCCACGATTTACTCCCTCCGATCATAAAAACAAGTCGCCGTTGGCTTTTGGACACACTTTTGACCATGCAACGGCGACTTGTTTACCGGAGATAGTATTATTTTTGCACGAATCGTTGTGCAGAGCGAGCACGCGCGTGCCTTGTTCTTTTGCATTATGATCGCTGGACATGTTTAGCTCACCTATATTTTCGTCGTGTAGTTCTTTTTTACTTGCAGTGACACGTACCCCAAGCACTCTTGTATAGTGCGGTTCACCTCACCTAGACCAGTAAGGTTGTGGTGTCGTAAGGATGCTCGAACTGCTACTTTCTATTTTCCCCTTCACCCGTTCGCTCGTGTTTCTCGGATACGTCAGTGTGTGTTTGCCTCACTGGCTCGCTACTGCCTCTGTTTTTTTTTATTTGACGTCTTTGACTTTTTGGTACGTCTTTACCATCGTCTTATTCAAAAATTTTGTACAAAGATGTAAAAAAAATAAGACATATTTAAAGTAAATCTATTGATAAAACAAATCACAACAAAATAAATGATATTTATAAAAATAATTTGAATAAGACGAATGATCAAAGACGTGTCAAAAAGTCAAAGGCGTCAAACAAAAAAAAACGGAGGCAGTAGTAAGGATGCGGTGGCGTGAGGATGCTCGCGCTACTAATTCATGCACATGTTTTCCCTAAGCATGTACGTGCTCGTGCTCGCTCACGCTGCTTGGATGCGGTAGTGTGAGTCCACCTCACCTGTTGTTATTAAGGATGTGGCAGTTTAAGGACACTCGCATGCTAATTCCTACCCCAAACAAGCGAAGCTCGGTTCAGGCAAATAACTTACCTCATCAACAAGTTCTCCCTGAGCTCGCAAATGTGGTGGCACGCGTTGGTCGGATGCAGTGGCATGAGTTTGCTCGTCTGCTAGGCCCCCCAAAAAAAATTTATTATTTAATCCTTTTTTAAAAATAATTTTAATTTTAAACCCTCGGAAGAACTTTTTCCAAATCTAACCCTTTTGGCCGCACCACGGCACCTGGGACCCATGGCAGTCCGCGCTGGCGGCCATTGACTAGGGCCGCCAACGTGGCACCTCTGCCGTGCCACATGCACCGGTGCGTCAGAGTAGAGAGGCCGCGCCAGCTGCCGTGGCGCGGTTAAAAGGGTTAGATTTGAAAAAAGTTATACCGGGGGATTAAAATTAAAATTATTTTTAAAAAAGGATTAAAACATAATTTTGAGTAGCCCCCCCCCCAAAAAAAAAGTTAGTTCATAAACACGCGCGGTGGCATATATTGGTCGGATGCAGTAGCTGAAGTTTGTTCATCTCCTAGTCCCTGAAACTTCAGATACGGCAGCATGAGTTGTCATACGCTACAGGAATCGCTCGAAATTTCGAGAGCTGCCGAAGATCTCGATGGCCATACCTACACGGTCGAGAGAGGCTACTTATTCTCGACGGCCAGGCTCAAGCCGTCGAGACAGTCAAGATTGGTTCGCTCCAGACCGCCTCCATCAAATTTTTGGCTTTTCGCTTGCGTAGGAAACCATCTGTATTGACGGCCTCTGATCGTCAAGATAAAGCCTTGGTGGGTTGGGCCAGCGCTCTTGGCCAGCCCACTAGCAATCACGATGGCCAAAGGCTGTTGAGATAGGTTCCCGCACCACTCTGGTGGCCAGATTCCGTGGAATCCTGACTGCCCAGGGAAAATCGCCGAGCAGGTAAATTCGACGGTCAGGCCGTTGAGACCGACATGTTGTCTCGACCGAACGGTCCCGACGGCATGATCTCGACGACCGGCTGTCAAAATTAACCTTTCTCGAGCCGTCGATGATGTGACCACACCCATCATGTGGTATGACCGACACTACATCAACATGTTGGTCATGGCCGAGCTTTTCTTCAGCATGGTCGTTGACGAGAATTCAAGCCACTACTTCATCTTCGACTACTACATCTACTACAACAATTCGGCCTTCACCGTGGCCACCTCCCCAAGCTCAAGACGTACTAAAGAAAGACGCATCTCGACTATTTCGACGCCCTCTAGTTCCATAAGCCACGTCGTTACAAGGCCGGCTCAAGAGAGAGCACAATTTGTCCACGAGTCAGATTCGGCCATCTCCACGTATTTAACTTCAAACGGATGCCCCTGATGCATACAAACTACGTTTTGGACGTTCTTGGTATGCACGGATAAGCTCTCGACGAGATCTTTTCAACGGATCCATTCCCAGCTCCAAATTCCTTACGGATCAACGGAAATCGTCGAAACAAGATTGCGACCAGAATCTGCCAAGCGCTGTGACGCTCCACTTTGGGCCCATGGTCCATGTACCTCCTAGGGCTGCGCCCCAAACCCTAGCCGTCACTAGATATTTCATAGCCGTCGCTGTTTAGACTCAGGTTTGGTTGTGTGTTGGTAGACCCCGTGTGCGTCCTCCCTTGAATTTGCGTGTGTCGACTAGACCACCCGAGTCGAGTTATCGAACCTCAAATTTATCCAAGTGCTTCAACCATATTTGCAATTTTAGATTGTGTTTATCTTGTTTCTTGCTTGTTCTTCAATCGCTTGTAAGAAACGACCTTCGTGGTCAGGTCAATCGCGTTTTTAGCATGGTTGATAACGAGCAGGTTTGGTGGTTTAGCAATTGCCGGGTTGTCATCCTTACGAGGTTGGTAGCCGGATCGTCAAGGTCGCCTCTCCGACCAGATTGAAATTATCCCCTCGAGTCTCATCAGAAGATCAGGCCGCCCCCGTGTCCCCATCAGTCGAGATTGCCGACAATCCGTGTGGTGATATGCTAGTTTTCTCTGAGTTCACAAGCGTGGTAGCGCACGTTGCTTGGATACAATATCATGAATTCGCTCTTCTGCTAGTCCCCGAACAGGCCATGTTCGGATGCAGCAGCATTGGACCGCCCATCTCCTAGCCACCAAGTTCATAAATGCATTGGCACACGTTGCTCGAATGTGACAGTTAGCCAACTCTCGACACTCGAAGCAGGGTGATCCCAATAAGACATTTTTGAACGCATACGGATTCCTGGGTAGTGAAGCTCAAAGATTGTGCTGGTTGTTCATGAGAAAACTTTGCATCTAATCTTCAATAGTTTCCTACCTGTATTTTCCTATCTAATGCTTTCTATCATATTGCTGTAGGAATATTTTGCAGGAGTTAAATTGGAGTCTATAATTCTACAAAATCATGTGCCAGGTCATACTCAGAATCATGGGTGCGGATACATCATGGGCCCTAACAGGATAGAAGCTATCCTCTAACCTTACCAAGCTCATCTTCGAACTCAAGGACCTTGACATGCACAGTTGGGAGACTCCACCTCTCACACCAATCAAGTGTTTTCCTCCCGCCACTGCTCAGCCTCAAAACACAGTGCAATAGAGATCACACACCTTCCTGGTTAGAGGCGTGCACTCTTGCTCCAAGTATTAACCTGGCTATCAATAGTGGCCACCGTTTTCAGCACCTACATCACAAAAAGGTTAGTATAATTATCTATTGTTAATTGTTGAACTCACAAAGTTTCTGTATACCTTCTCCAGATTGCACTTAGTATTCTCCAAGTTGCTCATGGGAGCTTGGGGAGCAATTGCCTCAACCACGACAATAGGGGCTGTTTGTTTCTCGGCTGCAGCCAGCCACGCCGCAGCTGCGGCACGCCACAATTTTGTCGGTGCTTGTTTGATTGGCCGCCACAATGTTCGGCACGCCACAGCTGCACAGCCGTGCTCACGTTCATTTCTCTCGCCTAAGCTTGCCTACGGTGCGGCGCTCGTTTTGTTCGCCAGAAACTGTGGCGCCGCCGCAACTACGGCGTGGCGTGGTGCAGCTGCAACCAAATAGCCCCATAAATATTGGTGTTGGCGCCGAGGTTTGGCCGGCAACACCCAGCATCTCGTTCCATGAAGAGGAGTTTCCACCACAACCAACTCTCTCAGAGGAGATCTCTCCCACACAAATTGACTCCTCACCATCTGAGCAAGAGCTTTGCTCATGGCTACAGATGCCTAAGACAGTATGAGGGCTGTGCCCTAAATTTGCCTCTTTATGAAGTGTCATAACTGCAACATGGATGGAGGAGTTGCATCCTTACCAACATTATGGCTGCGTTTCTTTGGGCCAGCGGCCAGCGGCAGCGTTCCCGCCACTTTTCCGCCTTGCCAATGGTTTGAATGAACTGAAGCAGCGCCAGCAACTAAACGCGCGGGAGCTAGAAAACACGGTGACCCGCTGAAAGAAACATATCCATCGTACGTCGCGATGGGCAACCTGGGAATACCGGGCAAAAGAGTGGTGCTTTTCCACATGAATGCCTTTGTTTTAATTTGGATGGCACATGCAAGTCTTAATGCGATATTTTCATATTCCTTCCTGTCGTAGCCTTGCACTAATCTAATGAATCCATACGTACATCCATCCGCTCACACATGCATGCGTATAGCCAGCTAACTACTCGTGTGGTAATAAGTGAGTTTCTTGTTATTAGTAAGAGGCAACTAAGTAAATTTACATTTGTCTTTCGTCTTAGAGGCAAAGTTAAAACACACCCTGCAAATAAAAATGGATGGAATAAAATCTTCACATTGGACTTAAGGTCCAACGGCTAAAAAAAAGATCAACCGTGCAATTGTGCGAACACATTAATTATATACTCCAAAAAAAGAGGCCTTCAAAGTCTCACATTTTGCCCAGCCTCTAGTGCCTTATCCCTGCCTTGACGAGAACGTGGTGACTGGTGAGCATGCGGCCGCCCGCGACGCCGGCGAGCTCCGTCTCCACCGGAGCGCCGCGTCCGACGCCCGCACCCGCAGCCTCCTCCACCTCGTCCGTGCCGTCCCCATCGAGGAGGAAGCTGCTCGCGTCCTGCGGCCTTCTCCTCGCGGCGGCGGCGAGCAACGGCCGCGCACGGGCGGTGGGCTACGACCCGGTGACGGAGGCGGAGCGGGCGGCGAGCGCGGGCGTGTCGCGGCGCGTGGGCGAGGCGGTGCGGCTGCTGGAGCAGGGGCGGGAGCTGCAGGCGCGCGGCGAGTTCCCGGCTGCGCTGGCGTCGTTCACGGCGGTGGCGCAAGAGTACGGCGACCTGGCGCTGTCGGAGTACGCGCGGGTGGGGCGCGCGCTGGTGCTGTACGAGATCGGCGACCGCGACGAGTCCATCACGGAGATGGAGGACGTCTCGGTGGCGCTCAAGGGCTACCCGGAGATCCACGCCGCGCTGGCCGCCGCGCTCTACGCCGACAAGCACGCGCCGCTGCTCGCCGAGAACCAGTTCGCCATCGCCACGCTGCTCGACCCGCACTACGTCGACCCCGCCTACGTCCGCGACACCAAGCACTGGCCCCCCAGCCTCGTCACCTCCCTCCAACACTTCATCACCCTCTCCTAGCTCGACCAGCTGCCCACTGCTCACTCGCTAGTGGACCGATTTGGTCGTTTCTGGGAGACTAGCCTTCGAGCTAGAGGCCATTTGACCAGATCTGGATGCACTGTGTTGTGGCTCTGATCTTTGTTCGATGATGATTGCAATGTATGAGGCATAATAACCTGTTGAATAAGAATTTGCTAGACCAGAATAGTACTGCTCTTAATCTTCCTGCTTGTGTCTCTGTGTGTGTTGTCCAGTGCTTAGTGCCTGGATTATTTGGTTAATCATTCTGGTTCACTACATGCTATTTATTCCGGAGAACTAGTATTGATTGTGCCTTTCTACTAGTTGTTGTGGTGCTGTTAGAGCTGCTGTTCAGATCTGTTTAGTGGCTATTCTGTGTGGCCGAACAGCAGCTACGATCTTTTAATCCCTGGTACTCACTGAGGCATCCTGGACATACACATAGAGTTCATACTTGCTGTTTTGATCTAGAGCAGTACTGTTTAAGGCTTGGGTTCTTGTTTTCAGATTATTTAACCTGTGATTAATATGCCCAAATATGGTTGGATGGCTAATTTATTTAGCAACCCCTGTTTGCAATCTGAGAACAACTTCATTAATAAAAGCTTGAGCTTTTTGCTGGTTTTATTACCTTGGGCAGCATTGAATCCTTTTGAGGCTATCATGTATTCTTATGTCTTATTGGTCATATTTGAGGAATACATGTTTTATGGTTCAATTGGCTTGCTTTTATCTATTGCTGTACTCATTATGGAATATGGTATAATCTTGCTCGTTATGCTAGTTTTGCAACAAAAACTAGTTTGCATGAGAGATCACATATGCTTGCATGAGTGTTTAACAAAAATAGCTCGATCGTTCAAGGCTTCAAGCACATAGATGACTTGCATAAGGAGAGTTTTCTGAGGCAGAAGAACTGTCTTGCATTGATCAAAAGGAAGGAGAGTACAGGACGGAGGAGAAATAGGCCCCTCCCTCCAAGGGCCAAAATGAGGCAAACTAATTAACTAATTACAAAACAAGTTCCTACGGCTGCCCAGAGTCGTAGAACATCTAGCAAAAAAATTGAGAAAGACTATCCTGTGCCGCTCTACAAGGCGAAAGATGTGGTTGTTCCTTTCTAGCTAGAATACTCCGTACATGTGTGGTGTGTATAAGCATTTCACATCGGGCATCTGGTCCAGCCAAGGTCTATGTGGACTGTGTGACTAAGGCCCGAAAACCGGGAGTCCGGGAGAGCCCATGAAGCATATCCCACGAGCACCATCGTCCACCTTTTAAGTGAAGGTGAAATGATCGTTGTACTGTTACATAGATGGCCGTGATTTGGAGATGACCGGATTTTAAAAGGAGATGGTAAAATATAGGGAAGAAGATGGTCCCCGTTTTTTGCCTAAAACATCGTCATTTGAGTACTGCAACATCTCGTTTTCTCTCGTGCAAGTATAGGTTTGCATGTTGCAACATTTTATTTAGTCCTGAAATATTTGGGTTTTACCCGTTCCGACATTTGGTTCCACTCACTTAACTCATTTTGGGTTGCTTGTTGCAACATTCGTTTCTACCCACTGCAACATTTGAGTCTGCATGTTGAAACATTTGGTTCGGATCTACTGAAAACTTTTAGGTTTGCCTGGTGCAACATTCAGTTTTACCAACGAAACATTTGAGTTTATCTGTTGCAACATTTTGGTTCTATCTACTGAAACATTTGGATTTATCTGTTGCAACATTCGGTTCTATCCACTGCAATATCTAGGTTTGTCTGTTACAATGTTTCGGTTCTACCAACTGCAATATTTTTTTTCATTTTGATTCAAAAATATGCAACATTTCGATCAAAGCACCACAACATTTTAGAACCAACCGCCGTCTGATTTTTAATTTATGATCGGACATCCGATCCATAGTCTCGTCCTTATTAGCATCAAACATGTAGGTAATTCCAAGGCGTCAACCCCACACTTTAACGTAGACCACTGAAATGAATATAGTAAGTATCATCAAATATCTAGTGACACTGAATCCATGTTACTCAGTGATACTTGCTATACTACTCAATGATTTTTCTATACCATTTCAATCGTATAGCGTTCCAAAGCTGCTCACTAATTATTAGAATCATCTTTACCACATCCTACAATTGTACAGCTTCGCATAGAGCACCGAAATGATATAGTATCATCAAATATCTGGTAACACTGAATCCTATATTACTCAACGACACTTGCTATACCGTTTCAAATCAACGACGCTCGCTATATCGTTTCAATGGTAAAGCGTTCTATAGTCGCTAGCTAATTATCAAAATCATCCTTGCCACATCAAGCAATTCTAGACCGCCAGTATTCCCATCATGTTTGTTACCATGACACATTAACACCAAGGCAACAATAACAAAGTGGCTCTCAAAAAAAAAACAACAAAGTAAAACGTTGCAAGTAATCCAGAGTAGAAGCAAGGAGCGGATATTTAACAAGGTTCTTCACATTTAATTAGGCGCTAAGCAACCGAAACAGTACACATAGTTCTCTGCTAAATATTTGCAGAGTACTGAATACCAGAGTCTCCACAAGGGAGCAATAGAGGACACAGAAACAGGAGCAAGTAGCTTACAGGACACACATACAGCAGGCAGTTTGATCACATAAATCCTCTTTTTTTTTTACAAGATGATCACATAAACCCTTATTAAGACCAGCAGGAACCACAACTATGGCGAGGAAAGGCAACCATTGACTGACTAGACGGCAACGGGTATGCGTCGTTTACTGGGACGACAACCTGTTGTATTGTCTTACTGAAGGACGAGGCAGCCTTCTGCAACAGTTGGAGGAGCAACAGGGACAGACACGTAGGCAGCATCCTCACCTTCGCTCACGTCCTCCTCTTCGTCAGACTGAACGAGACCAGCAGCATCAAAGATGTAGGCCTTCACTTCCTCGAAGCGTTCCTCTGACAGGGAGACCTCGGCAAGAAGCCTCCATGCAGAAGCCTCTGATGCCTCCACATAGTCGTTCCTCCGTTTCAGTACAATGTGGCCACTGATCTCCCACACAGCAGGGTTCACCTGCGTGTCCAGTAGTTCCTGGCTCACTTCACCCAGAGCCTGTTTCTCAGCATAACACTGCATTTTGGAAGTAGATACAGTATATTAAACATTGGAAAGAAATTGCCAGCATTGCCAAATATTTAACGGAACTGTAGATTAGTATGTCCAAAATAGTTTACATCCAACATTTCACTTACGGGTACAAGCAAAAGTTCACTAGAATAACTTAGGTAGTTAGGTGACGATGATGCGTAATGATATGTATATGTTAGAATACTCATAAACACGAACTTCTTGTACTAGTGATAAGAAAATCATGCAATCATGGATTTTACCTGTGGAAAGAGGAAGATCTTCCTGCCGCGGTTAGAAATGAGCACATTGTAAGGCACATTGTTGTCCTGCAACCAAATACAAGCACTGGAAACCACACTTGCCAGATCGTTCAGGGTGTTGCCTTCCTCAAAAACCAATCCTCTCACAGGGTAGTTCATCAGCTTGGACACCTTCACTTCACTCTTCATCACGCCCTCCGCAAGGGGGATCCTCTGGGTAACTGCCTTCTCAACAGGGAAAGGTACATTCAAGTAGTACGCCTGTGATGAAAAGAAACAACATGTGTTACTATATAATGGTAATCAGAATACTGAAATATGCTATAAGCAGAATGAATACTCAGCTAATCATTCAGACCAAGCGCACAATGTCTGAACTAATTTTTGTCTCAAAAAAATATGAATCCTACGTTTCATGTATCTGTCACCCTTTTGAAGCAAGGAAACCATAACTTAACAGTACTAATTACTTAGATTCGATTAGCAAAGTATGTTAAAAGTATACATAGATGCCACATGAGGTATAATACCTGAAAGTGGAGATGATTGATGGTGGCAAAGGCACCCAAACTATTGTAACCAAGCCTGAAGTATGGGCTAGCGGCCTCAGCCGCCATATGCAGTGCAAGCAACAAGCTCTCTTGGTCAATCCTCTGGGGCAGGCGGTCCAAAACACGGGGAATGAGAAGAACATGGCCGTATTCAATTGGGCTCACCTGCAAATCATCCAAAACATGTGTTAGCACAAAGAACAAATAAGTTGGAAATGAAATAGGTTACGGTTGACAGAGATGTACATTGATTGCAACAACGTTGGGAGCACGATCAGCAACAGTGATTGGGGCACTCTTCAAAAAGTAGCTGTCATCACCACCACCATTCTCAAATTGGAAGAGCACCTCCTCCTGGCCAACTTTCGTGAAGTTGAACTTCACAGGGTCATATGGTTGAAGCACATGGTCCACACGGAACTCAGTAGGACGCTTCTTGAGATGGCGCCCTTCATTGAGTTGTGCAACAAACCCAAGGTTGCCAGGGATCACCTTGGTCTCACAGGCAGTGACATCATACCGGAATAAACCTCGGATCATCCTGTCCTCCCACTGCAACAATGGTACAATAAGAACTAAATATGGAACTCAAAAAAACTCAACTAAGTATAGCAAGTTATTAACTAGCTACATGCATGCACCACACATGTGTTCTAAGTATCTAATACTTGCTTCAAATATTGGAATAAAAGTAAGAATATTGCAGCTTTATTTCTTAATGTTACATGGTAATGTCCAATGTGGCATAGCAGTGCACTCTGAACACTCCACTCCAATAGGCATACAACTTCTGGACTTTTGGATGTGATTGTCTGTTTATTCGCTAATTACTTCAATTATACCTCACTATAAATGTTATTTGGCAGATAACTGCCAGTTAGCTAAACGGTAAACATGTGCAAGCTTCACTAGATTACTAATAAGTTTACACATATATGATTTATAACCAGCGTGGGAACACAAAAGTGTGCAGCGTAAACAACCCTAAGAAGTGGATGTATGCTTATGCATGCATGTTGGATGCTCACGCTTGAAGAATATTACTCTTAAACGAGTGCATGGGTGCTCCTCAAATATGTATGCACTTTAACTAGTGATTGCATATTCGGCTGGTAGAATATCATGTCTCACTAGATTGGCAAATATTCACTACCTACCTCAGTGCCTTTCCTAAAGCCAGCGCAGTTTAGTAATATGGAGTATTACACTAAAGGAATATTAGCGGTGTTTAGCTTCTATACCTGGCCAAGGAGGAGATTGACGAAAAAATCGGTGGGGGCAGCATCCTCTTGGGAAGGCAGCTTTGCCGGATTTGCCTTGAAAGCGTAAAGGGGAAGCTTGGAATCTGCTCAACAAATGGAAAGAAAACGTTACCTCCACAAAAAATCACGCAGAGAAATGCAAAAATTATAGAAGTTCACTAGACAGATTCCCTCAGATTCTCTCAAGCATGAAAGAAAAATGCTGCTCCTATTTTTATCCTATTAAGCTATTCTCTCAAGCATGCAAGAAAAATTGCTGCTCCTATTTTTATCCTAACAAGCTGGAGATAAATCTGGCAAGCCCAAAAACACCCACGGTGACAATTTTTTTAACCATAGGTGTAAAATAATAAAAGATTAAAGAATAAAATGAACATCTTTCCTACCTTTGTTGGCACTTGGCACTATACTAGCAATTGTTTTAGATCGCAGGTTTCGTGGAACACAACAAAGATTCCGTTTTTTACCATACAAAGCGCCATTTGTTCTTGACGAATCACAAATCAGGACTAAAGAAAGCATTATCCTAATCACTGTGGATCCCATGAGCTCCTAAAAGAGAGAGAGCACAACCTAACAGGACAAAACAAGATAAAAAAATCTAACGCTACAGCCGCATGCTTTTGCTGTGAATTTGGGAAAACAAAAAGGACATCAGATTCATGGAAGGCTCACCGGGCAAGCAGCAATCCCCAAGGCAGTTCCTCCCGCATCCGCCGCGTGGGCGCTCGCCGCCGGCTCCGGCGCCCTCCTCCTGGTAGTTGGACAACACCGTCGGCACCCTCTTGATCGTCAGCTTCATCTGCATCTATTCTTGCTCTGCTTCGAATCCTCTCTGTTTCTCGGGTTCTCGGGGTCAGTGGATGCTATGGCTGTTGTTAGGAATAATAATCACGGGGGTGGTGAGGTTGGATTAGCGGGGCGAGCGGCTCAGACGAGGGCGCGACCGCCGCCGGCGAGGAAGAGGAGGTCTGACGGGCTGCCGCCGGCGGACGGGAGGGCCCCGCGGCCGCCGTGCGGGGCGGGGCTGGAGGCGACGGCGGAGGCGATGGTGGCCGTGGGCTCCACCTGCGCAGCAGCGGGGCCGCGCCGGAGGGCTGCAACGCTAGCCGTGATGACTTTCAACTCCGAGACTGCCCACAGGGGAAGGTGCGCAGCGAGGTCCTGGAAGCCTCCGGCGATCCAGCCCAACGCTCTCTCCCTTTTCCTCTCTCTCCTCTCCTCTTCTCCGGTGAGGTGGCGGTGGCGGTGGCGGTGGCGTTTGGGAGGCGGGCGGCGCAGACGGTGGGTAGGTGGTGTTAAATAGAGGCGGGGAGGGTTGTGTCGTGTGGTTGGGATGCGTGGTGGATCGGATTCGGATGAGATTTTACCCGAGGGTTCTTTTTCGGAGCGGCTGTGTTTTTCCAGAAAAAAAAAAT
This sequence comes from Raddia distichophylla, assembly GCA_005191435.1. Taxonomy (NCBI): domain Eukaryota; kingdom Viridiplantae; phylum Streptophyta; class Magnoliopsida; order Poales; family Poaceae; genus Raddia; species Raddia distichophylla. The sequence goes on from SPJY01022970.1 coordinate 174,170, forward strand.
TTACCTCGCTGGCTCGTGCTTCTTCCCCTTTTCCCTCTTCCTCCTTTTGTTTTTTTCTCCCACAACATTCTTCTCCTGCCTTTCCAAACTGCTCGGTGCACCTCCTCCATCGTCGCCGCCGGCCCACCTTCCCATAGCTGATGGCGTCCTCGCCACCTTGTCGCTCCGCCCACCATCGCCTCACCACCATGTACGAAATCCCGCACTACTGCCACCCAACCACCTTCAATCACTCCCGCAGCTCTAGTAGCACCACCACGCCTCATCGTCCACACCACAATTCTCTCATCGTCGGACCGCCTCTGACCTGGCCTCCGTCTAAAACCAAAGAGCATGGGGAACCCACCCCCAAACCTAACCTAGCAGCTCGGTTGTGGCGACGGCAACGGTTGAAGACGAAGAAGACAATGACAGGAGTGGTGAATCCAGGTAAATAGAAAATTGCCATCTTACTTGCTCGAAACGCATTGTCTACGATTGAGCAAAATCGTTTTTTCTATTTGCTATATTTTTGGGTGTGCTTCTAAAATTTTCTTGTATAATATAGGCCTTGTTTGTTTCAGATTAAATTAAATTAAATGAAGTGAAAATTTGTCTTTTTTATATAAGCCAAATGATGTATAATTTTGTAGCCATTTTGTGGGGTTTCAAGTAGTTGTTTTTAGAGTTTGTAAAATAGTTTTTTTATTTTTTTAAAATTTCCTTCGAGTAGGTCACAAATTTGATGAAGTAAAACTCAACCCAACTTTAATGTGAAACAAACAAGGCCTATAAGCTCGTTCGGGATTTGTGTGAGCACTATGTTTAAACATCGGTTTGTACCAGTTATTTTTAAACATGCTATACTGCATATACAGACTTTTCAATACATCGTTTCTAGCTAGTATATGCTCTGTTTCCTCTCTTTTTTATATATTCTTCGAAATTCTACCCATTGCTGCTAGGGGATTCTTCTTGTATAATTTCTTTGGCTTGTTTCTACGGTAGAATTAAACAACCATGTTCTCTTTATTAACTGTGTGGCATCCGCTCACCAGAACAATATTGGCAAAAACAAATTATAAGCACAAGCTAAGTTATCAAATTCCAAAATTAACTACTCCCTCCGTTCTCCGTTCTTTTTTATTTGTCGCCATTAATTTTGAGCATGCCCTCTAACCATTTGACTTATTAAAAAATTAGTGCAAATATACAAAAATAGGTCATTTTAAAGTATATTTAATGATAAAACAAATCATTACAAAATAAATAATACTTAAATAGTTTTTTTTACTAAGACGAATGAGTAAATAGCATGTCTAGAAGTCAATGACGACAAATAAAAAAGAAAGATGGAAGTACAGGCCTTGTTTGTTTCAGATTAAATTAAATTAAATGAAAATTTGTTATTTTGTATAGGCCAAATGGTGTAATATTTTGTAGTTATTTTTATGGGGTTTAAAATATTTCTTCTTAGAGTTCGCAAAATATTTTTTTCATATTTTTTGAATTTTTTAAAACGTATTTCAAGTGGGTCATAAATTTACTACAGTAAAACACAACTCAACGTTAATATGAAACAAACAAGTCCTAAACAAACTCTAAGCCCATGCATGTATAAACGGCCATCCAAAGATGCTAGAGAACACACATGCCCATCAATCCATCATGAAAATTGTTGCATGGTGTGTGATGGAGCAGTGCCAGCCGTGTGTAAACGAAAGCTCGCAACGCTCCAAACGTGGTGGCATCTGCAGCCGTGCGTGCCTTCGAATGGCTGGCATTTTTCCTGTCATTTTACGCCTCTTTATCTCTCGTCACACCGCGAACCCCTCGCAGAGAATTTTCTTTGGACGATGTTGATCCACCACATACGTCGCCAGTGTGATGTAATCTATACGTCCGTACGAACATTCTTGTGTTGGGCCTCGTGATCGAATCAAGTACAATATTAGTATTTCACATTGTTTATTATGGACGCGTGATGCGTCGGAGTGCGTGTATGCATGCACAAGTACACCAATTCTTGTGAAGTCACTTGTCCATGTTTTATGGAATCCATTCGCTATTGGAAAAAACGGTCCATGGTGGCAGTAGTGTTGGTATGGTTGGTGTCAAGTATATGTACAGATAGATTATATAGACTTTGAGTTGTAATATACAGTGAAAGGTCGTGTTAAAGTCGAACTCGTATCCTACCTTCATTATATAAATAGAACACTTCTATCATAACTTGTAACGACCAAAATAGCGACGAGCATAGACACACACCAGAAGAAGCCTCATAGGAAGAGAACGCCGACACGCCGACACTCCAAACAGCGCGCGGCGGCCAAAGCGTAAGCACTCCGACTAGCTGTCAGTGTCTGGGAAACGTGCCTCGGAGGGCAGCGGGTCCGCGAACAGGCAGACGAATTTGTAGTTGGAGTGAAACCCAACAACAACCCTTCCCAGCAGCCCGGGGCGGCGACCGAGCTCGCGGAGGCTCTGGCCGCGCGGTCTTCCCGAACTACGTCTGGTGCGACTTCGGATCCGGGTACAGATCCGTCGTATGGTGATATTGGGAGGGGGTGAGAAGAAAAGCGAAGGAAATACAACCGTGGAGACAAGTGATTTTTACCCTGTTTCGAGCCCCCACTGCCGGGTAATAGCTCTACTACAGCTCTGTTGATTATCTAGTGGAAAACAGTACAAGGGCGCCGAGACCGGGCTGAAAGGCACCGGTCCCGAGCTTACACGAGAGTGCGGGACACTGAAGTGACTAAGGATTACCGCTACTGCTAAGAAAGCTTCGGATGCTGGTGTTGCTAAGGTTCGGCTCCAGGGTGGTTGTTCTGGATCCCCGCTGCGTTGGGTAGGCTTCTCCTTTTATAGTCGCGGCCGGCTGCCTGGAGCTGATACGGCGGGCCCCTCGCCCACCTCTGCTTTGTCCATCTTTAGTGGCGGCGCCCTTGTCTCATTCCGGGCTCCGTCCTGTCTGTGGCCTGTAAAGAGAAGCTGGTCTGGTTAGTACTGAACACGTGTTCGTCTTGGTGTGCTTACACGAGGGAGCGCCCTGCACAGGGAGAAAGCACTTTCTCTTTATCCCCAATATAGCATTGACTGGACCGAGCTAGCCCCGCGCCACCCGTTGGGGCGTCGCGTAGCGTGGCAGCTGTTGCCATCTACCCAAGGGGCAAACGACAAGGCGAGCTACCCGCGTGCCTCTCCCCGGGCTACGGATCACCGGGGAGATACAGTTCCTCTTGATCAAGACCGAGGAAAGCATGGTGGGGCATGACAGCTGTCACCACCTGTCCAGGGACAGGCGGACTGTCCGCGGGCCCCCTCCTCCGGGCTAAGGATAGTCTGGAAGGTACGCAACGCTCCTAGTCAGGACCTGAGGAGGCGCGGTTGACTTGGTCAAGCCCGGGGATGGTCCCGGCAGGCTAAACGTCTCCTTTGGTATAGCCGGGGGTGGCCTTTTGGGTTCTTTCCTACGCGCGGCAGGCCGGTACGGATCTGGCCCAAGACCCATCTTGGGGTGGGCCGCTCACAAATCACCAACACTAACGGCCTACCAACAGCGTGAAGGAAAGGGCCGCAGCGATGCATCCAACGAGGGAGCGACGTTGAAAGACTGTCGTCGTCGTCTTCGTCATCTTTGCCCGCAACCAGGGTTTTTACCCAGATAGGAGGTGCAGGCACAATGATGCCTCCAAGAAGAAAACAACGTCAACGGTGTCAGTCCAAAAAGGCAAGGCTTTCGCTCAACACACTATCTCCTGAAGCCACACTGCAAGGCAGCCGGGCGACGCGGCCACACCGCCACGCCACCGGGACAAGCCCCATCCTACTAGATCTAGACGTCGATCGGCGGCCACCAAGCTGCCTAGCCACCACCGAAGTCCACCACTATGCCACTGGCTCCATCCACTACACTTCCACCGCTACCTCCTCGCGCGCGATGCACACCGCACAGATTAACAATCGACAAAGCCCTCCACTAGGGAGATGAGTGCCACGCCTTTGGAGGAGCGGAGGCCAACATGGTGGCAAATGGCATGGAGCAGCCTGCTGATGGTGCCGGCATTGTCGTTGTCGTAGATTTTCTCCGCCAGACCCAGCTGCGACGGACTACGAGGATCGTCTTGCCGGTGATGCCAAAAAGAACATATATGGGTAGGGAAAGGAAAGAGAATGAGAAAGAGAGGCAAGGAAGAGGCCCGTATGACGGGGCCTCAAATTCACTTATCTTTGAAACCCGTCTCGTGAAACTGCACTAGTCCCTGGACCAGTACACTAGTGCCTCACATTACATAACTAGATCATCACATACAACATTGAACAAAATATATTACAAGAGGAACTTAGTAACCAAGCGCTGGTACTTTATTACAACGAGAAGTCTTGAAGACGTTATAATACAACAAAAGCTATTTTTCAGGCGGAAGCTACGCCATGATTTCAAGTTAAGATCCTAGTCTGTGTATGTGACCTTCGGACTGCAGCAGAGCCTAAGCCTGACCGGGATCATCAAACGCCGAGATCATCATCGGGGTCTCCATAATCTAAAAGAGTGAGTGGGTGCGAGGATAAGTGCGCAATCAAACCGCACTTGCAAGTTAAAACCGTCCTTTACGCATAATAGTGATAAAGGCTTTATAGTGGAGTTATGGTTATTTTCTTTGCAGATAAGCCAATTTTTAATTAACTTATATAAAAGCCTATACCTAACCATTTTTGAAAGGACACCTCCAAAAAGATATCGAGGATAGATTATATCAATTGTTCAAAATTTCATTACTTAAGCACACAGGCACCCTCTACATATTTATCCCGTGTCCCATCTTCTTTCACCACACCATCATTCCGGGTCGGCAATCCTCGTTGCAGACCACTATCTTCCCAGAGTACCGTGAACTGGTGACCCAACCCACCCCGCTGATTGCCGCTCAACGGATGGCATTGGCCCCTATAGTTCACCCTGCTAGACAGGGTCAGATCTCCACGCAAGAGAAGGCATAAATCATCTTCTCCTCAGGATTTGTCAAAAGGCCACACAGGCAAAGGCTTCTCAAGCTTATAAGGTCACACAGACCACCAATCCTGCGCTTCTGCGCGATGGCCACGCGTTGTGGTGTTAGGGACCAAAGCTCACACAGATGCAATGGTCGGCAGTTTCCCGCTGAGCTCAACACATGAGCACCCTTCCAGACGAGCCCAAACTCCATCTGGTTTGTTCCACCTTCTTATTATTACCTCTTACATAGGTATTTATCACACAGATATTGCTTTTGTGTCCACCCTGCCCAACACCCATCTCTTCCATTATTCCCATCCCGTCTCCCGTTACCCATATACCCGTGTTCCATAGTTCACACCGCTAACATTTTAACACATGCAGAGTAAAATTCAATATGATCAAGGTATGAAATGTCATCATGTCCACTAGTGAGTTTTGGTTCACCACTAGACGTCGATCGGCGGCCACCAAGCTGCCTAGCCACCACCGAAGTCCACCACTATGCCACTGGCTCCATCCACTACACCTCCACCGCTACCTCCTCGCGCGCGATGCACACCGCACAGATTAACAATCGACAAAGCCCTCCACCAGGGAGACGAGCGCCACGCCTTTGGAGGCGCGGGGACCAACATGGTGGCAAATGGCATGGAGCAGCCTACTGACGGCGCCGACATTGTCGTTGTCGTAGATTTTCTCCGCCAGACCCAGCTGCGACAGACGACAAGGATCGTCTTGCCAGTGATGCCAAAAAGAACATATATGGGTAGGGAAAGGAAAGAGAATGAGAAAGAGAGGCAGGGAAGAGGCCCGTATGACGGGGCCTCAAATTCACTTATCTTTGAAACCCGTCTCGTGAAACTGCACTAGTCCCTGGACCAGGACACTAGTGCCTCACATTACATAGCTGGATCATCACATACAATATTGAACGAAATATATTACAAGAGGAACTTAGTAACCAAGTGCTGGTACTTTATTACAACGAGAAGTCTTGAAGACGTTATAATACAACAAAAGCTGTTTTTCAAGCAGAAGCTACGCCATGATTTCAAGTGAAGATCCTAGTCTATGTATGTGACCTTCGGACTGCAGGAGAGCCTAAGTCTGGCCGGGATCATCAAACACCGGGTCACCTTCTTCATGGCATGCGTAGTCACCATCATCGGAATCTCCATAATCTAAAAGAGTGAATGGGTGCGAGGGTAAGTGCGCAATCAAACCGCACTTGCAAGTTAACACTATCCTTTATGCATAATAGTGATAAAGGTTTTATAGTGGAGTTATGGTTATTTTCGTTGTAGATAAGCCAATTTTTGAATTCACTTATATAAAAGCCTATACCTAGCCATTTTTGAAAAGACACTTCCAAAAGATGTCGAGGAGAGATTATATCAATTGTTCAAAATTTCATTACTTAAGCACACAGGCACCCTCTACATATTTATCCCGTGTCCCATCTTCTTTCACCACAACATCATTCCGGGTCAGCAATCCCCGTTGCAAACCACTATCTTCCCAGAGTACTGCGAACTGGTGACCCAACCCACCCCGCTGATTGCCGCTCAACGGATGGCATTGGCCCCTATAGTTCACCCCGGTAGACAGGGTTAGATCTCCACGCAAGAGACGGCATAAATCATCTTCTCCTCAGGATTTGTCAAAAGGCCACATAGGCAAAGGCTTCTCAAGCTTATAAGGTCACACAGACCACCAATCCCGCGCTTCCGCCCGATGGCCACGAGTTGTGGTGTTAGGGACCAAAGCTCACACAGATGCAATGGTCGGCGGTTTCCCGCTGAGCTCAACACATGAGCACCCTTCCAGACGAGCCCAAACTCCATCTGGTTTGTTCCACCTTCTCATTATTACCTCTTACATAGGTATTTATCACACAGATATTGCTTCTGTGTCCACCCTGCCCAACACCCTTCTCTTCCATTCTTCCCATCCCATGTCCTGTTACCCATATACCCGTGTTCCATAGTTCACACCGCCAACATTTTAACACATGCAGAGCAAAATTCAACATGATCAAGGTATGAAATGTCATCATGTCACTAGTGAGTTTTGGCTTACCAGTGCGGGATTGGTTACCCGATAAAATTGTTAGGACCTAAGCAAATCTAAGCAGATTTTACCCAAGACTAGAGAGTTTAAAGATTTTATGTATTATGTGGGCAGTCAAACAACCATGATATCAAGGAATCGTGTACGGTAAACAAATATTCATCAAGGACAGGGCATGATATCATCATGATTAAACAAATAGGCAATTTGCAAATCATAGCAGGCATGCAAGTTTATAGTTTAAACAAGATATTTTAGTAAAACATGGGTAAAAGAATGAAAAAGTGTGTTAACTCGCCTTGAGGATCAGTGGAATGCACTTGGCTTGCTTCCGGAAATTCTTCGTCCAGAACCGACTCGTCTATCAGAGCAGATATCCCAAATTAATAAACATTCTAAATAATGCATAAGCAAAAATGCAGGGCTAAGTATCGATCTTAGGTGAAAGTGCTAAGTTTGGTGTCTAGAAGGGTTAAGGATGAATTTACCAAAATACCCCTAGAAATTTCCTAGGTAAAGATGTGAGTAAGCTTATACTTATATATATTTAGAGTCTCTTCTATTGTCCAATACCCAATTTCATAATTTTCTTAGGGTGTGGAGTGTTCCTAAGATTTTCTGGATTTTTCTAGGAATTTTTGGAGTTATTATGCTATTTTTAATAAATGGAAATGTATTTATGGGTTTATCTAATTCAATAATTTACTAGAAAAATGATTAAAACAGTACTAGGCTAAGCCCAGCAATGTGCACGGCGTGGGGAGACAGCGTGGCCCAGCTCCAAGTGGCGGCACCTCCGGCCGGCGCGGCCCATCTGGCCAGTGCGGCCCAGCCACGGGCGCGGCGCGCACGCCACAAATGGCGACGTCGAAGGCGCAAATCCAAAGGGCGCCTCCACTTATCTAGCGTGTGGGGCTACGAGTCCACCAGCCAGTGACTCAGATCCGAGCAAACCGTGACGAAACAGAGATAGAGACCGACAGGCGGGACCTAGCAGTCAGTGGCTCTTGTTCGCACGGCGCTTGAGGTGATGACATCACGATGACATCATCGTCTTCAACCTCTCGCCAGCGCGTGAGCCCGAAAGGAAAACCCACAGTTCGCCGGCGCTAGGGACTATGCCATAGGCTGTAGATGCTATCTACGGGCTCAGGACAACAACGCGCCTCTACCGGTGCTCACGGCACGACCAACGGCGACCGAACGTGGTGGCGCCATTGATGGCGGCGGCAGTTCGATACGACATAACACGGCGGCGACGCTACCGTTCGTTCCCGACCAAATTAAAGGGCGCGTTGGCTTCCGGAGGGCAAAGGCATGCTTACCGCGGCCCTAGCGAGGACGGAGCACAGCTGGAACGGCTTGGCAACCTACGGCCCCGAAGCGGCTCTAAGCAGGGCAACGACGGCGAGGACGCTCCGTCAATGCTCTGGCGAAATTGTTAGGCGAAATGTTCGTAAGGCGACAGGAGTTCTTTGGACAGAAGGAATCGGAATAAAACGTACCAAAGAGGGAGGAATTGCCGACGACCGATTCGGCACAGCCGAGCTCCGACGAGCAATTCCCGACAATGTAATGACTCCGGCGGCGCCGGTGAGAGAGAGAGTGAGAGGAGAGAGAGAGAGAGAGTATAGGGGTGAGGCAATTGGGCTGGGCCCAAAGATGGACCAAGAACGGCCTGAACAAAGCCCAAATCGGCAATGAATTTTAGAATTTGAATTTCCCCCAAATTGTTTTGGATTTTTTTGAATTATATCAAATTTTGATCAAATTTCTGAAAATGGGTTCAAATTTGGGGTGTTACACCGTAGCCGCCGTCGGTGCCCGAACGTCGTGGGGATAGAAGCCGCCAACTAGGGCTTAAACGGGTTGTTGGTCGCCCACCGAGTCACCCAGCACGAGCGCTCGGGGGTCACGGGTTTGATCCTGCCTATTTTCCTGACATTTGCAATCATGAAAAATGGCATTATGATTTTGCATGTGTCAAGTTCCCTTGGGACCAAAGAATGGGCACATTTTTGTCTTTCCTAAATTCCACATGGTGTTCCCCACATGATGGAACGGTTTGTGGGTCAGATTAATCGGATTAACATAAACGTACGTGGCCATGCTCCTAGAAGAAATTCATCGGTAAATAATGTGGCTCAATTGCTGCCTTTCGACACTCTTGACTGCTACAGTTCTTCCATATATACTCCGTGTATAATAATAAATTAACCTCATTACTTTCCAAAAGCGTGTGTAAGGTATCAGATGATGTGACTTCTGATGGCTGATAAAGGCTCAGCCAGAAAAGAATTAATTATTTTAGTGGCAAAAACAAACATAAAGCTAGTGAAGTCATCTTCAGTGATGGTAGCATGCAAATGCTTTTTGACCACCTTTTGTGAACATCACTTTCAGAAAACCCAAACCAAAAACAGAAACTAAAATAAAAAAGAAGAATATTCCATGAGAATTGTTCTCAAGGGGCATGCATGCTTGATTTGCAGAAGTTGATCGTTGATTCTTGCCTTATACGGTGGGTTTATGTCCTTCACCATGGATGAAATTAAGCTTTCTATCCACCGCAAAAAGTATACACGACTACACGAGCATTGAGCCGTTGAGCCAGCTTCAATAATAAACAGTGTATGCTCTGAATCAACTTTAGTTTATTAGTGTAAGGATGGTTTTGCTGAGTACGTGACTAACTTCCATCGTTGTCAATTCGATGCTGCTCTTGTATGGTTGTGTACCCGTGACTCACTGCCCGCGACAGTTCTTTGAGGGTGTGTAGGAGAGCAAAAGGAAAAAAAGAAAAAAAAAGAAAAACTAAATGTCTGCTTGGTAACCTGGTTTGAAATCAAAATATGTGTACAATTCGGATCCAAAATAATTGGAGTGTGGAAGTGTACATTTTTGTTCGAGTTAACGAATTACTACGTTGGCTAGGTTCGCATAACCCAACTTCTGTTTTTTCAACCAATATCGGTAATGTAATGTACAAGTATGCTCCCAACTTGTGCCCGTCGCTGCCACCGTTGCCTGCAATACCCGTGTGAAGAAGAGAGATTGGGGATTCACTAGTTTAGGGATAGCTGGTAACTCCGCAAGAGAAAGGAATGCAAATCGGTTGGGGATTCATGCAAGGAGGTGGCGCCAATGTTGGCCTGACGAGGTGGTGTAGTTGCTGGCTAGCAAGACAGTGGGGTGGTGCAAGGAGAAGGCAAGACCAATGAGAGAAGGAGGCAACAACATCATGGTGAGGAAGTCAAAGAAAAGGTAGGGCCGATGAGAGGTGGAGGATACGACACCGGAGAGGAGGGCGACTTGGAAGTTTCTGCCACTGACGAGAGGGCGTGACGGTGAGTAACTTATCAATATTGTTTCGGTGGCCATTCCGATTTTGGTACTGGGAGGGAACCTTTCGGTACCGATCCTTTACTGCATACTGCCCCAGACTTTTAATTTAATAATTCAAATATTGGAAATAGAAATATGTTTACCAAAATTAACCTTGACAAACATAAATCATTCAAACAATTTTTCCTAGATACTTTATAAGATTCAAAGTTCAAACTTAGGCCCAGTTCTTTTCAGCTTAACGGCTTAACATCTTAACGACTTATCTACGTTTTAAAAAGATATATGTTTTGAGTTTTTTGAGTCCGTTTTTCGCTGTTTTGAAGGTGAGTCCTAACGCTTTAAAAAGAAAGTCAAATGAAATGGATCTGAATCTCGAGACTACCTCGAGAAGCGCTTGAAATTCAGTCATTTCAGCTGTTAAGATAAGCTCAAAAGAACAGGGCCTTAATTAAATTTTGATACAGGTTCAAGTTCAACACACGTAGGGATCAAAGACTCAAAAGTATCAAACTGACACACATAGGGATCAAACATTCAAAACTCAACGGTCAACAAGTTCAAGACTTCAAGTTCAACACACATAGGGATCAAACTGGCATACAACTAACAACAAATTGACATATAGAAATAATATAAAACTACTTCGTCACATCTTGCACATACACATGGGGATCTTGGTCTGGTGATGGCACAAACATCTATGTATCTATTTTTCTAGCTTTAGTTGTAGGTTTCATTACCAATATTGGCACATCATCAACATCAACAACCGAAGCAAGATCTTCATCTTCAGCTTCAGTGTCGTTGCACTGCACCACGCGGCGCCGCTCTACTCCGCCGCCCCATGCGGCGTCGCGCCGCCACCGTAGCCGCTTCAAGCCTTCGCCGCCATCGCCACTTCAAACATCGCCCATGGGAGGAGGTGAAACGCAATGAGTGTATGAGTGCGTTGTAGGAGGGCTGGAGTGGATCAAGATGGTACTACAAATCTTGGACGAAATTACTAATTCCGGCTAGTGCGGACCGGTATTTGGGATGGTACGGAAAATGACTCTATTTGTTCCATTTTGAGTGGTAAAACGAGAAATACTGGCTGTTCCGGTCGGAACGAAACGGTGTTGATAAGTTTGATGGTGACAACAGCGCTAGGAAGGAAAGGGAGGAGCGGCTAGGGTTGATACCCTAGCCTACTCCCTTGTCGCTGCATGTAAGAGGCTGAGAGAGGGCAGGTTGGGGGTAGCATCAAGGGCAAGGCGGGGTGCTAGGTGCAGACCGGAGGGTTAGCATGGGGACCACAAATCAATTATGAAATTAGTAAAGGGGAGTAAACACATAAACCATGTGTCAATCAAATGGTCTCAAAGATTTTGGGACACGGATGTAAAAATGAAAAAATGAAGGGCTTTTTTCAAACACAACTCTAGATGGCTGGATCAACCTAGTGTGCTTGATCAAAGGGTCCAGACAATTAACGGACAACGTGGCGCGATGGGAGAGCATGATGACTTGGCATTATGGAGAGGCTCAACTTATGATTTTGTATCTATGAGAAGATGAGAAGATTGTTTGGGTTATATTAGGTGGGGTTTATTGGTAAAAAAACACAGGAGAGCTAGACATAGTTAGACCGAGTTAACTTTGGTACGTTTGGAGTGTGGTTGAGTTAAATAAATAAACTAATTGAGCTAAATGTTAAGTTATCTTGAGAGGAATTTGAATATGCTTCTTCAAGCTAGTTCCCTTCGTTTATGCTATTTTTAAAAGTCGAGGGGTGATTTTATGTTTAAAAATTTTGGACTAAAAAAATCAAATTAATTTTCTAGCATATAAACCAGAGTCACTTCTCATAATTTGACGTTTTATATTAATTCTTCTAATTCAAGGTTGTTTAGTGTTTTCAATTCCTAGCCGACCTGAACGTCGTGTGGAGAATGGCAACCGCCAGCAACGGTCTAGGAGGTGACGTCATCATGTCTGCGATATACGATTAATTAAACAGAAAGAACATGCTATCTCTTCAAGGAGGTGATCTTGCTTTGTGATTGTGAATAAAGATGCTTTGTGATTGTGAATAAAGATTGGGAGGAAGCTTCTCTAGTCACGCATTATTTAGTCCTTGGTCGCAACGACCGCATCTATGCAAATCACCAGGTGCAATTGTTTCATTCTTTTAAGTTGACTTGATTGAAGCGCATCTAGGCTATTGTTCACACACCGTTTGCTTAAAACATTATTAAACCATGTTTATTAGTTTTAACTTTTCGATGGTACTTACTCAAACAATCAAAATTCAGTTGCAAAAGAAATTCACATAATTTCAAAGACGGAGCAATCTATCTATGATGCCTAAGATGTATCTAAAGAAGAGAGTATATCATGGAAGAAGTGAAGAACAAGGAAGGAAGGATCGATCTGATCTGATCTTATAATCCTACAAAGATAACCAATCCAAAGTCCATTTTTGCAAGGTTTTCTTTGTATCAAAGGACGAATTCAGAGGAAAAAATAGGCTCCCAGCACGGGCTCCGCTGGATTTCTTCCATCTGAAAGGCATGCGGGCTGCCACGTCATCTCATCACGTTCACTCGTGGAGGAACGGCGCGGATCACGTTCCTGCACGTTTTGCACACGCGCCGACTCTGCAAGGGCAGTACAGGTTCTCTTTCAATTCTCTGTTTTAATTTAACTTTTATTGTAGTTAGAAAAATTGATGACCCTTAAAAAATTATAAAAAAACAAGCAAATAATTTAAAATATATTTTTAAGATCTCTGCAGAAACCTATAAAGTTGTAAAAATATTTAAAAATTGTTACACTGAATGATATGTAAAAGATTAACAAAATTTCCAAAGAGAATGAAAACTAAACTAAAAAGAAAGAATGAAAGGGGGCCAGCTCACTGACCAACCCCAAATGGCCTTCTCGAACGGCAGCGTACGGGACTTGGGTTTGGAGCAGAAAACGCACATGACTTCAAGGCCAACTACTCGGCCCACTACTGGCCCAAGCCCACACTCCAACCACTCCTCCCCGTCCCCTCCCCGGCGAAATCGGATATTTGCCCCAAAGTTGAGCTGCCTCTGGATATTTACCCAAAGTTGAGTTGCCTCTGGATATTTACCCCACTTGGCCTCTTTTTGGTTTTGCTTTTGTCTCAAGGGGGTGATTAGGAAATTGCCAAAACACACTCCCGAGCGCGCCTCCTCGTCTCTCCCTGCTCGTCGCCCGGCCCGTCGCCGCTCCCAGCCGGCCGGCGCGCCCCTCGCGCCACCTCCCGCGCCCAGCGCGCCCGTCGCACCTCCCACGCCCGTCGCGCCCCCTCCCGCTCCCTGCAGCCGCTGCACAGCAGTGGCCCGCACGTTCGAGCCCGTGTTGGGCAGCAAGGGGTACTGATCTGCCGGCAGCATGATGCATTGGTGGCCGTCGAAGTACACCTTCCTCAGGAACGCCCATCCTCCGGAGAAGGTGAAGTCGTCCTTGTCCTTCCTCAGTATCATCTCCGTCTGCACGTTCCCGTCCTGCAGCAGCATTTGGTTGTAGTTCTTGATGCCCCAGAACATCCCCGTATCGTCTAAAAAAAATACCAGTCAATTCTTTCATCACATCATTCGTTCTGGGATTGGGAATTGGAATGCAGTGACCAGCGGAGCTAGTGCAGCCATCTTGATGCAGATGTACTCGTGGTGTTCAGCTTGTGTGAGCTAGCAGTGCACTGCACTTACTGATGGTGCCGTACTGCATCAGAGGCTGGTAGTTGAAGCTGAATAGCTGCGTCAGGCTCCGGAGATTTGGGTGCTGCACCACCAAGTTCTCAAGCCCAACTACTCGGCCCACTACAGGTCCAAGCCCACACTGTCCAGCCTCTCCTCCCCTCCCCTCCCTCTCCCAGTCTCCCCGTTTCACCCGCACCCCCTCCTCTCTCCCAGCCATGGCCAGCACTCGAGGAGCTCCGGCGCCGCGGCTGCCCCGGTCGCCGATCCCGCGCTGCGCGTGCCTCCTGCTCGCCTTCGCCGCGCTCCTCCTCGTCCTGTCCCTCCGCCAGACCGCGCGCGTCGACCTCCCCCGCCCGGACCAGCGCCGCGAGGCCCGTTTCTTGATCCCTCCTCTCTGCCGTGACTCCTCCTCTTCTTCCCTGGCGCTCTTCTCCCCGCCCGGATCCCGTGCGCTGGACCTAGGTTCTTGCTGCAATGCGTCTTCTTTTCGCGCAGTTCTCTCTAGGCATTTCCTCCCGTTCGTGAATTCAACTCGTTTCTTGTGATTTGTGGCATGGGGTTTCATCAATGGTAGTAGGGGTAGACCAAGATGGCACACACTTAGTGTTCTTGATACTGAAGGCTGAAAATGAAATGCTGCAGGTAAGATAGGGAAGAAAATGATGTACCTAGAGAAACCATCTCGGCCTTTCAGGAATGACGGGCTGCCAAAACTCTAGTAGCAGTGCTCATTTCTTAGTATCTCGGAAAAATTCTATTTCTAATTCACGGATGCTTGTTATATACCAATGATCAATTTATCATACATGTGCAGCGGAACACTCTCAAGTCTCAAGCCTAGCTTCTCAGGCATATAAAATAACTCATATGATATGCCCATTTGCTAAAAATAAAACTAACATGGAACCATAGATTATTGGTGGTACAGAGTTCATTTATCGAATGGTTTTTGAATTTGAACAATTATTGATTTTCAGGTGTCAGATGAGCGGCTTTGGGGTTCTAATGGCTACGGTTACCATGCTTGTGTCACACCGACCTCTAGATATCTGGGTACATTCTTTCTTATGCAACTGTATTTTATCAAATATGTGATGATTCATTTTTACCAACGAAGGTGGCATGTTCTGGTAATCTGTTTGTCTGCAACTCAGTGGGTAGTAGCTGTTGCTTGCACAAAGTTACACTGTAGTGGAAATTCTGGCCATTTATTCAGGCATCAGTTTTTGCATATATGATTCATTGTTCTAATTTGTCGATTCATAGTTCTAATTTGTCCTTTGGTTTAGCTGCCTTTTATCTCCCTGTAAAATAGTAAATGGACATTTGGGTGCTGCGGCTTAATTTCACTAATAGGGATATCAAACATGTGTTTATCTGCAATAGGAATGATACAATAATGATCAATACATGGGTTATTCTTGTTGTGGTTTTTTAGGGTTGAATGTGACTAAATCCCTAATCCTTATCCATGTGTCAATATATTTACTCTGATATAGGAACGTTGCTAATGCATTGAGTGCACGTGCACCTATATATCCATGTGGTTTTATCCTCAATATGATTATGATGTAGAGTAAAAATTAGTGGAAGATTCCATCTTTTGCAAAATGAATGCCAGTATTTCTCTAACTCCCATCTTTTGCATTGTCAGCTCCAAAAGAGTCGAACCGCTATATAACTGTTAGAAGTAATGGAGGACTCAATCAAATGCGTACTGGAGTAAGCTCATGACACCAAAACCTAGCTTTTATTTTCATGTTAATCTGATTTACATATACACATTTTTGCATCGATAATTATACAGCTGCTTATCATTTCGTTTTTTCTGAATATTCAGTGCTGCTTTTATAGAGGTTTATCCTTGCATGAATTATATTCGTCTTTTTTATAAGGTTTCTTAAAAACTATAGTTAGCCAACTTGGTTTGGAGCTTATTATTCCTTCTGCAGATATGTGATATGGTTGCAGTGGCTCGTCTGGTGAATGCCACACTTGTTATTCCTCAGTTAGATAAGCGGTCCTTTTGGCAAGATACCAGGTTTTGATTTTTAGGATATTGTCGGTTCATTGGCATATATTGTTCCCTTATTAATTGTGTTTAACAATTTGCATTGTTGTCTACAGTACATTTAAAGACATCTTCAATGAGCCTCGTTTTATTAAAGATCTGCAAGGTGATGTCAACATTGTGAGTGACTTGCCTGAAAGTTTGCAGTCGGCTCCAAGGGCTCGGAAGCACTTTACATCATGGTCTGGTGCAAGTTATTATGAGGAGGTGAGAGGACTTTGGAAGGATCACGAGGTAATTGTTCAGATCAGTTTCTCAATTAATTCTATCTACACTCCAGACTTGTGCATCAGAATGATTGTTTTTATTGCAAAACTAAATATTGACTTTTCTGTTCAGTGAAACCAGCCAAAACTTGCAAACCATCTTTTTGCTCTTTATTTATCTATGATCCAATATTTTGGTTTTAGTTCTTGCAAAGAGTTGGGAATGTTACAGCATTAATTCTTTTTGCAGTCGTTTTATATTATTTTATTACATCAAAAGCATCTTCATGATTTTTTGCAAAAGGAATTTAACATCATATTTTCTTATGGCTGTTGTTTTTTCCTGTGCTGGTAACATAACTGCATGGAGTGGCTGCTGTTGATATGGAACTTGCATTAATGGTTCACTCTTTCTCAACTTTATTTAAATGTTTCGAGCAACGCTGAAACACTGATTTTGCATAAACAATCATCTGAGTTATTTAAAGGTATTGTTTTCTTCTTAATATAAAGTATAAGGCTTATTTATTTGAGCTCAGTTTTTTTTTTTGGTACAGGTAGTTCATGTTCCAAAATCTGATTCGCGGCTTGCTAACAATGGTCTTCCAATTGATATCCAAAGATTGAGATGCCGTTGTCTTTACCAAGCTCTACATTTTTCAGATTCAATTGAGGACCTTGGAAAGGCATGAACACTCTTAATAACCTGAATCTTTTTTTTAACTGGGGATCTGTATTACAGTCTTCAATTTGCATTTGGAGATTTATGGCACTTTCTAAACTAGGTTCTGAGTCAACATAACACTTACACAACAGAAGCTTGTGGAGCGTCTGAGATCACGTGGAAAATTTATTGCTCTTCATCTACGATATGAAAAAGATATGCTAGCATTCACGGGCTGCACCTATGGTCTTAGTAAATCCGAAGCAGACGAGCTGAGAACTATGAGGTTTGGACAATCAACGTAAATCGATGCAGTTTTTGTATCTACATGCAGGTTATATTAATCTGCTTTCTGTGTCTTAACAGAGAGAAAACAAGCCACTGGAAATCGAAGGACATAAATTCCACTGAGCAGAGATCTGGAGGCAATTGTCCACTGACTCCCAATGAAGTGGGGATTTTTCTGCAGGCAATGGGCTATTCCAAATCGACATGGATCTACCTTGCAGCTGGTGAAATTTATGGTGGAGCTAAGTACATATCAAAATTGAGATCATACTTCCCAAACTTGGTTAGCAAGGTTGCTAGAAACTTTTACCTTTTTTATTGATTCTACCCACCATCGTGCAGCACTGAAATAATATGCTTTTGCAGGATGTATTAGCGACAAAAGAAGAGCTTGGGAAGTTTGACAACCATGCTTCTCAAGTTGCAGCTCTTGATTACATAATCTCAGTTGAAAGTGATGTGTTTGTTCCGACACATGATGGCAATATGGCAAGAGCTGTTGAGGGCCATCGTCGATTTTTGGGTCATCGCAAGACTATCACTCCTGATAGGTAAACATGAGAATTTTCTAGTCAACATTTTTTCTTTATCTGATCTTGGTATTTCCCAGATTATTGATCTCTTTTCTTTTATTCATTCTTCATTTTTCTATGATTTGCAGTGGAAATATTATTTTCCAAAATAAGGCATTCATTTAGCATGTAGAAACCATCACGAAAATATTTTCTAGATTGAGTTTCTTAGGTGACAGGCCTGTATAAAGATGAGCTAATCATAAGTTAATCAAGCAATAAAGAATCAATTCTTATTTGCTCATTTTGTGCCACACGTGGCTGCCTTTGGCAAGTTCCCCTCGCTGGTTTTCCCTCTTTCTTTCCTAGCGTCCTTCAGTAATCAGTCAAGTCTTGTTCCATTCAATCTGCAGAAGAGGTTTGGTTGAACTCTTTGATTTACTAGAAAAAGGGAAGCTTATGGAAGGTCCAGACCTATCCTCACTTGTTACCAAGATGCATAAATTCAGGTGATTTGACTTATTTAAACCTGCAGCAATGCCACATGCATTGTACTTCTGCTCCACACTTAATGGGTTGTACTGAGATTGTGTACTTCTCTGTTTTTTAGGCAAGGAGCTCCAAGGAAGAGATATGGCTCCCTTCCCGGGAGCAAGGGCAGAGCACGTCTTAGGACAGAGGAATCTTTTTATGAAAACCCATTTCCTGAGTGCATCTGTCTGAATGGGAAGCACTGACACGATTATTAGGATGTATAGGTATGCCATTTTCTCATGTGGTATGATGCTCTTTGTTAGTTTGGAGGTACAATTAATTGAACATGTATTGAGTAAGTTCTGTTTTTCAGTCATTTTGTTACAAATTATCTCTCCCCAGTCATACTGGCAAACTACAACAAAATTAGATGATGCATGAAATTGCAAGAACTGATGCAAATACGGAACTGCATGTGAATATAAAAGCACTAGGGTGAACAGCGGCATTTGCATTATATGTGTTCATCCCACTTCTGTAATTATCAATGAACTTAACCTTACAAAATGGTATGCCTATGAGAAAATTTTTAAGATAATGGGAGGGGAAACCTTTACGTACACTAGAGTGAGCTTCTTTGTTCCAGCACACCCTTTGAATATTGATTTAGCCGTATTGATTTTAACTTATGTAATCGAATATTCGAATTAGAATAAGGATGATTCTGCTATTCTGCTAATGATCTTATTGCATTAGGTTTTCAATGAAGTCCTTTGGTATGTATGTCATATATTTCTATTGCAGTTGCTCATGTCATTTCTAGCCATCATTAATTTTCTGTATTTTTAAACCTTATAACATCTCGTTGAACCTTTTGAATGAACCAGTGTCTCTCCTTATCGCAGATTTGTTTGTGACATAAGCAACATAGGCTCACTGCCTCACTTACTCATTAGTGTTTGTTAGACCATTGGAGCTCAAATGATCAAATGATGCATGGGAAGTACACTGATACGCTATCCCGTGGTGCAATCACTCTAGTCAGGCAAGAGCGTCTTTCAGTCTATTGCATCCAGGAAGTCAGGTTGGATTGCATGTGGAAGTATGGGGAAGCAGCCGTACACTTCGTTTATATTGCCACAGTCACATAGATTTGAGACGTAGGCTTGTAGCTCTGGAATTTTGAAGTACATTGCCTAATGTGCCTCAGAAATCTTTGATGCCGTTTACGTCTGAAAAAACTTGCACATAGTATTCTGCCTTAAAAGAGGAGCTGTATATACAACCTTCAATTGCTTAAGCATCGAGAAGTCATAATCAAAATCGATGTGTCCTCATCCTCTGTCTAGATCGTGGCATCCCTCGTTTCCTCTACGGATATTCACACAAGCAGACGCCGAAAGCGACTCGAACGAAACCCTAGACGACGCGAAACGATTCTGCTATTTTCTTCAGGTCCTTGTAGTGCCTCTTCCATTGCAGCCCTGCAAACATTCCAGGTCTAGTTCAGGATGAAATGGTTACAGAGAAATGGCATAAAGAGATGAGAACAAGGGTTCTACCGCTTGCAGTTACATTGAACAGGTAGAGCCTGTTCCCAGCGGCAGTGGCTGTGATGAAGATGTGGGGTGGTTCCAGCTCAAACTGGTAGTATGTTCTTCCTGAATGCTCTGCCGTCTCCATCGCCAGAACCTTCCCTTCCACATTCTCCCCGATCACCTCCGGTCCGAACGCGTCGATCACCTTCTCCGGTGGGCCGATCTTTTCGATCGTCGCATCATCGAGGTCTATGCGTAGATTTCAATAGTGAACATCATGGCAGCAATGCAAGGGAGTTGATCATTCCTAGGAGGATCTAAAAGGACTGCATTTTCAGAATGATCTGTTTCTCACCTGCAAACCTGCGAACTGGTGCCACGATGACGAACAGCCGGCCTTCCTTGGGATTCGCAAGCCGCAGGTCGATCTCCGTGCCACCAAGATCGGCGATCGACACGGGGACCTACATTGAGCAATTGGTGCAGCAAACAATTTTGCATCAGAGCTTGTGATTGCTGAATGAAACTGAAGCTGTGACTTCTGAGAGCAGCTTCAGTTATCACCTCATCCCAGCCATCAGGAACTCCGAAGCTGTAGGGGATTATGGGACTCCAACCAACACCATGCCCACCGGACTTGTCGTCTGGCCTCCGGTATGTTCTCCAACCTGTCTGAACAGATTATCCTTATGACGAACTATGAAAACTATCCATCAACTTCAGACAGCATTCTGAAATCTGGATACGGCTATTACAAACATTGTGCCCAATTGGTCATTTGCTTGTGGCCTATGCCTCCTATGATCCATGTCAAACAATCACTTGGAACTTCTGCCTATCTAAACCTATATTTGTAGTATTTCACTCAAGACATGCGATTACTCGTGGCTTTTCCCTCTTTTTGTACAGTGTGTGCTGTTCGATGTTAAACTCTTTTTCTCTTCTATAAAGGTTTAGGCAGCGCTCCTGCCAATTCATTCATTAAAAAAAAAGCACCTTTTCACAGATGAAGCTTCTAGGGAAGACAAGCTGAAAGGTTTACCCGTGGCTACATAACTAGTAAAATTTTTCTTTTAAAAAAGAAAACTAGTAAAATTTCTCTTTTAAAAAAGAAAACTAGTAAAATTTCAGCCACAAGAGCTTCAACAAAGATGTAGCAAGAGGTCAGGGTATTGACCTGTTCATCTCTGTTCTGACTGAGTTATTGCTAAAAACATTAAATTGAACTCAGAAATCAAGCATCCTGATGAACAAAAGAGAAGCAAGACTACCAAAGCTTTAAAGGAGGCATAACAGCACTAGAGCTTTTGTATCTCTGTAAAGGCTACTCTGCTCTAAATTGAGCCTACCCTTGAAGCTCAAACTTCAAAGATAAACCATCCTAAAACACGTGAAATTAAGGATCAGAACGGTAACAAGAACCAACCATTTCCATCAGGGTCAGACAACCCGGGTATCCTGCCTGCCAGAGGGCCCTGCTTCACTGCCAGGCCATCACCTGCAAAACCAAAGACTGAAACTCCACAGGTGGCTGCTACAGAAGCCAGTATATGCCTCCTCCCAACCATTACTACCCCCTCCCTCCCCTCCTCCTCCTCCTCGTGTGACTCTGATAGGATGGGCCCACTGCTACACCTCACAGCTGCTGCTGCTGCCCTGCCCCTGGCAGGGGGGATCTGCTTTGTTAGGAGCAGAGAGGAGCTTGGCAAGAACAGCACTGAGCTGCTCATGTCTGCACAAGCGAACAAGCGAGTAGAGAGTAGGATTACTTGGAAGTTGTGTCTATTGCTCTTCCTTCTCTGTGATTCTCTAGCTATACCTCTCTGCTTGTTCTTGAAGGCCAATGTTTCTGGTACTGCCTGGAGAGATTCTCTCTTTCGTTCTGTTTCGTACTCCACTGGCTGTTCTGAGCCACAAGACGAGTGGACAGGATGGTTTCAGAGTGAAGACAAGAAAACCTCTGTTTGAGTGTAGCCTCTCACGGTCTCACCTCTGCACTTCATTTGTTTTTCCTTTACTTTCTGTTTTGCACATCTAATCTGAGCCTGAGATAGAACTCAAAACACTAGTGTTTTTTCTTCAGGTAACTAACTAACTCCTCGTCACCATGTGCATGTGTGTTCACCTGAGCAGAGCTCCACCCATACATCTTTGTGTCCTCTGTGATTGCTCTTTCTCTGTGATTGATTGCCACATTTGTACCTCGGACTACACTCGGTAGCGAGGTTCCTTAACACGTTATCAGCACGCTCGCTCCTTGACGTGCCGATCAATCTGCGAGGAAGACCGATCTGCATCCACTACCACCACGAAGGTATTTTGGACGCTGATTACCCCGTAGTTCGTGATCTATGTGTGAATTGGTTTGCAGATCGAGAAGATTTGTGGTTTTTTCCCTAGTAGATCGGAAATTTTTGCAAAGAACTTTTAGTAGATTCGTTTTGGGATCTTTAAAATCAATCTAGAAGATTGATCTCGCCGTCGCACGGCCGCGCCCCGTAGCGCCCGCGCCGGTGTCGCCGCCGCCGCGCCCTGCCGGCGCCGCCGTCCTCGCCGCGCCCAGCCCCGCCGGCCGCCGCGCGTCGTGGCTTCCCGTTGTGCTGCGCGTGGCCAGCACTTTGCCATGCATGCACGTACGTGCATGTAGCCGTGAATAGCTAGCTAGCAAGTCCATCGAGATTTTGCTAGCAAGTCACGTACTCACCTGTGCGTGTGCCCTTGCCCGCACGCGCCCTGCGCGCCCGCAAGCGCGCCGCCGTGGCCTCGCCGACCGACGCCCGCGCCTGCCGCGCTCGGCCGCGTCCGTGCCGCGTCCCGCCGACGCCTCAGCCGGCGCCGCCCACGCCCGAAGCCGCCGCCGCCGGCCGCGTCCTGCCGACGCCGCGCCCAGAACCACGCCCGCACGGGCCGCCGCGGTGACGCGTCCGCACGGGCCGCCTCGGCTGGGCCGCGCCACGCGCTGGGCCGTCACGTGCAGTGCCGCTGCCCCTGCTGGGCCGGCCTCGCTGCGCTGGGCCCGCCTCGCCGCGCTGAACCGCCGGTGCCCCTGCTGGGCCTCGCCGCGATGGGCAGCACGCGCCCCTGTAGCAGGCCGCACGCCCCTGTAGCAACCCCCAGCCGTGGGCTCGGTTTTTGGGTTACAGTAAGGAAAAAGAAGGCCCGTAAGCCGGAAAAAGAATTCCGAAATTCTGAAAATTGCAGTAAATCCCCGGATTCCTGCAGAATCACCTGTTAAGTTTTGAAAATAATTTATTTTCAACCCTTATAAGACTACGTGCAGCCTTGCTAGCAGCAGGCCGTACGCTGGACCGAAAGGTCCAGATTAAGCGGAAATTTTCAAAAGAAACTGCAAAAGGCCACGAAATTTGTGAATTTGCCCTGAAGTTGCAGAAATTGCAGAAAACCCCTCTGATTCTTGCAGAATCACCCGAGATTTGAATTTTGGCATGTAATGCAACTCGGGGATTTAAATTTCGCACCCTTTTTCCGAAAGAAATAAAATTGCATTAAAATCCCTTAGAAGCTTGAAAATTACTAGAAGTTTTTCCGATGTCTTCTGAGATTTTGAAATGTATTGGAAACTTAATCTTCGGCCTTTTAGCATCCCGGGAACCTGAAGTAAGTACCCGGCTTTGAATTTGAAGCATGCCCTGAATTAAAACTTTGGCATGAACCTGAAGTACCCAACTCGATCTAGAAGATTGAATGCAATGTTGGGTGGTTTGTACTTTTTTTTTCTTGGTGAGTTTTCCCTGAAGTTTTCTCACATAAGGTTTTTAATGAGGCAAATCGTGCGCACAGCAAGCGTATGCTATGTACTCTTTCTCCAATCCTTTTTTTCCACTGGGTTTTTGGATGGAGTTTTGATGAGGCATATGCATCTCGCTGGCAAGGTCCAAGGGGGAGTGTTGGGAAACCACCTATGGGAAGGAGTCCGGCCCAGTTAGGCCTGCGACTTACCCTGATGGGTCCCACATATGGACCTGGCCTAAACCCTAAGCAGTACTATATAAGAAGAGGTGGAGCACCTATTGTATAACAGATCTGAGAAAATAATAAAGCAGAGCTCCACCCATACATCTTTGTGTCCTCTGTGATTGCTCTTTCTCTGTGATTGATTGCCACATTTGTACCTCGGACTACACTCGGTAGCGAGGTTCCTTAACAGTTTTTTTCCTCCCCTCTAGTTTCATCGGTTAAAAAATGAACCACATGCCAAGAAATTAAAGATCATCCTTTGGGCCTTGGGGTGCATCAATATAACACGTGTGGCACTAGGTATCACATGTGGATTGTCAATCATATCGTGCGGATAATCTCCACAGGTAGCATAGCCAAATTCACAATTGTTCTAGAAGTTTGATAGGTATTCGTCTATGATTAAAAAGAATCCTTCCTTGTTCTCCCACTGACATGTGTGTCGAGTTCAACGAGTTTAGGAAAATCCACGACAAGTGTTGGGCACCATGCTATCTAACCTGAGATGAGCCAGGGGGCAGCAATGGGCTGATGAAGGCTACGTCTAGCCGGTGCCTGGTGCCTACACAAATCTCTTCAAAGGTAGGTTAGTAAAAATTTAGGTAGTAAAATTTGAAAGCTAGGTAGATCGAGATATTAAACATGAAAAATTGATGGATTAGGATTTTGATTTTTGGGTCAACGAAAATCGAAAAGATTTGAAAAAAAAATGAATCCACAACTCCACAAGAACTCACAACCCTCGTCCCCGCATAGACAATGAATTTTTATGTATATCGTTTCAAGCAATTTTCGATTAAATTTTCATATCACACATTTTGTAAGAAAATGTTATTATGAACCCATAATTTACAGAATTTTCATTGAAATTTTGTTTGACCATTCGTCGGTGATAGTTTATATACCTTGTCCAATGCACTAACTACATTACTATGGATTATTCTGCGGTAGTTGTTTGATAAAAGGACTTTGCTAGCTCATTCCAGATGTTCTAATAAGAGGTGGTGCTTGCAACATCTCATTGAGTGTATTCGGTGGAAATATTCATTGGTTGATAACATGTTAACAACAGATTTAGGTCAAAAGATTCGTAGCGAGTAGCTCAGATCTGGAGAGGTGGAAGCACCTTTTCTCACTTAAATACTTTTACGAAACCCTCCCCTCTTCAGACTTTCTAAGTAGAAGATGTTTCCACCTTTTCAGATCTGGGCTGCTTCTCATAGATCTAATGGGCCAGATCTGTTGCTAGCATGTTAGCACCCATTGAACATTTACAATAGATATGTTGCCCTCGTTGAATATTGTAAAAGTCCATTTCTATCACTTCCGAACACCAATCAGACATCACGACCATTTCGTGCTGGTAACTGACTTGCCAGTTCTGGAGCTCAGGAATTACCGGCTTGGACAAAATGAGTACACAACTTTCAATTACAGTAAGAACTCTAGTACTCTACCAAGACATTTGCTTGTCATTGGGAAATTTTTTTTCTCTAATATGGAAAATAGCATTGGCATAAATTGGGCATCCACTTTCTGAACACGTTTATTTTCTAAAAAAAAATTAGAATGCACCTTAACTCCAAATTTTTAAAATGCCTAAAATAAGTCTCTTCTCATGCTCTAAATTGCTGATAAGCAACCGCGGAGATGCTCTGCCAAGCTGAAACCTTATATGTCATCCAAAACTTCTATGTGTGAAACAGAACCAACTCAGGGTCTACTCCTTTGGGGATGCTGACAGTCTGCTGATTGGTATCAGGCAAGGACAGTGCAATACTTTTGGCACTCTCCAAGTAGCTCTCAAACTTGTAATGGTTGGCCTTGGTCTTCTCCGGTTGATCTGAGAGTTTTGTGTGCTCAGTTTGGTGCTTGGATGGCTCTGTGCCAAGATCCAACTCCTCCCTCATCATGTGGTACTTGACAGCTTGTTTACGGAACGTCCAGTCTCCGGTGATCCAGTCGAATCTGTACAGCGGGAGGAAGCGGTGGCCGAACGCCGCTACGAACTCGATGGCGGAGACGATGAATCTGAACTCCTCCTTGGAGAGGTAGTAAGCAAAGCTTAGCCTGGTCCATCCTGGCTTCAGTCCACTGTACCCCTGAAAAAAAAAATGTGATGGCCAACAGTAAGTACTATTACTGACTCGAAGCTTAGTTGCACTGGTACGCTACTCGGACTAATAAGTCTAGAGAATCACCAACAGATTTTTTAAAATACTATTGCGGACAATCTTCGATCTTTATAACGATCAAGTAGAATCTCTATCTCAATCTATTGATCGGAGAGTCTATGTATTCAGAGACTCCCTCTCCAATCTTTATATCTTTTCGAGGATAGAGACTCTGCTGGAGAGAATGAAAATATAGGAAATGAACGATGATTTAGAGAAGCGGTATAGATAATGAAATATGAAGATCCTGCCGGGCGTAACACATACGTCAAGAATCGCGGAGCGGATGCGGAGGGAGAGCTCGTCGTCGATGCCGAGCAAGAGGTGGCCATAGGGGCCTGCGCAAGCGCAGCCTCCCCTTGCCTGGATGCCGAAAAGATCGTTGAGAAGCCTTGTGACGAAGCGCCCGTGCAAGGGTAGCCTCACCCGCCTCGCCTTCCCCGGCGACGATGCATCGCCGTCGAGAAGGAAAACCGACGATGGAGGGTAGATGAGGAAGGAGAAGATGGGTAGGCGCTCGACGCCCACCGTGTTGCCTAGCACCCTGATGTCTGGGTTCTGTGCAAATCTCCTCGTCGCCGTCTCGGCGTAGACCCGCTCCCGCAGCTCCATGGTGTCATAGCCAATGTACTCCTTCACCCAGAACGCGAGGGACGCACGGATCTTCTGCACTATCGGCGGCGTGCCGGCGTCCTCCCTCTCCTCGATGTCGTCATAGTACAATGTGTCCTGCACATGCACACCCACACAACCACTGCTGATTTGGTCTCACCTTCGCGCGCGGCACATATTAAGCTACCTGACATCACGTACGAAACCCTACCATTTGCGTTAGCTTGTAAAGTGGGGCAAAGCTATTTAGTTTGCTCTCACCTCCTCGTTGAAGCCATTGACGTAGGAGACGGTGCCGCCGCCGCACGTGGAGGGAGGCTGGGAGTGGAGCCTGTAGAGCGCCTTGTTCATGAGGAGGACGCCCGGCGTGCCCGGGCCGCCGACGAACTTGTGCGGGCTCAGGAACACCGCGTCGTAGCCGTCCATCTCGCCGGACCTCATCTCGATCTTCACATACGGCCCACTGCACGCACAAGCCACAAGCTACGCTAATAAAGAGAAATAGATCTCGTGCAACATCAGAGAGACTAATATATTTGGGGTGAGTGTGACCTCCAAAGTCAAAATTATTTCGCTGTCGCGGTGTGCTGATTAAAAATTCAGTAGAATTTGCCCCTAGGGTTAGAGAGGAGGGGAGTAAAGGACCAAGTAATTGAAGTAAGCTGATTTCTTCAACACGCAAAAGATTCATGAGGACCGAGCTAGCATTGAGCTCCAGTTCATACCTTTGCTCAATGTGAGATATGATCATGGTTAATATGAAATGCTATTTGGGTCTGGTAGGCAGGGCCGCGTGTTGTCGTTTTAATTCAAGACATTCTGTTGGTCTCTGATTAGTGATTAGTACATGCATGGTTACAGTGCATCACACTGTTTACTTCCCAACTACACGTATGCCCCCCCAAAAAAAATCAAGCAAAGAAAAATGGGGCATCATATCTTGAAGGCAAGAAGAAAAACTGAATTATAGGAGTATATAAAAAAGGCTAGACTAAAAGCAATGAGAGTTAGCTTTAATATGACCAAGTATAATTAGAGAGTTGTCAAATTCATGCATGCATGCATGAGGATGAGACCATCATTTTCCAGGAAAGAACAAGAGGCCAATCACCGCAAACTGGACGTGGTCTCTCTCACGCACCTGGCGGCGAAGTCGAAGCAGGCGAAGGCGCCGTGCTGGTGCAGGACGCGCGCGAGCTCGCGCGTGTCCGTCACGACGCCGGTGACGTTGCTGCAGGCGGAGAAGGACCCCAGCATGGGCCGGCCGGCGCGCTCGGGGGCGGCGAGCGCGCGGCCGAGCGCGGCGACGTCGACGAGCCCGTCGGCGCCGGCGCCGACCTCGACGACCTCGGCCAGGCTCCGCCGCCACGACAGCAGGTTGGAGTGGTGCTCGTAGGGCCCCACGAACACCACCCACCGCTCCTCCTCCCGCAGCTGCTCCGCCAGCCGGCCGCGCAGCTCCGCCGGCGCCGGCGCCGCCACGCCGATCGCCTCCTGCAGTCGCTTGATGGCCGCCGTCGTGCCGGAGCCGCAGAAGAGCAGCGCGTCGCCGGGGCCACCGCCCATGCACTTCTTCACGTACCGGGCCGCCTTGTGCGCCAGCCGCGTTGTCTTGCTTCCCACGTGGCTGTCCTCCGTGTGCGTGTTCCCTACAAATACACACGTGAGAAGAGTGTGAGAGACATGTCACACACCACACATATATACACGTAACTCCTTTGTTTTGTTTGGCGATTCTGATGTTCTGCCTGCAAAATTTATCATTTTTATACATGATATTCACCGTACCGAGAGGATGCAAGAAAATATCTCACAAGCATCGTATAAAATGTATTTTGATTTGTTTCCTATTGTTTAAATGCAAAATGATAAACTAAGATATTCCAATCGGACACCATAGAAACTATTTAATTTCTTTGTATCTTATATATAATGCCATGTTTTTATTTGTTTATAGAAAAATTACTACAGTATAATTTTACACCGAGACCTCGAAATGGTGACGTCGTAGCGGTGGGTTGCTCACCGTAGTAGGGGAGGACCTCCTTGAGGAGGTAGTCCTCGATGTAGCGCAGGCTGCGGCCGGACGCCGTCTGGTCGGCGTAGGTGAGCGCGCGGCGGCCGAACGGCGTGTCGAACTCGGCGTCCTTGCCGATGAGCTGCGAGCGGAGCCACTCCACCTTCGCCTCCGCCGCCGCCGCGCCCTTCTCCGCCGTCACGCCGAGCAGGCCCAGCAGGGTCCACGTCGTGGTCATGCCGGCGGCGGCGGCGGCGCCGCTGCTCGCCTTCACCGCGGCGTGGTCAGCCTCAGCCATGGCGCCCGCAGCACCAGGTCCTTGCAGAGACGGCATTCTCTGATCCCTAGCTAGCTAGCTAGCTCGCAAATGGTAGCAACCCAATGGAGCAGCGTCAATGGCGATCGATGTATATCGCAGTGCACGTTGTTGGCAATGGCAATGGCAATGCTTTGAAGGCTAGCTTGCATGTGGCCGCGCATATATATAGCCACTCGATCACTCGATGTGGCAATTAGGTAATTAGCAAACGGCACGTGAGCACTTAAGTTCAACGGTGAAGTGGACGTCGGAAGAGGAAATGGGAGAGAAGGAGACACATTTATTAGCAGCGCAATTTGATTTCGTGGTCAAGGGAAACGATTGTTTCTCGTCGTATGTCGTTTAATTTGGCTCATTTATAAAAAATAATAATGTTATAATTTATAGAAATACTTTTCAAGCAAACAAATAAAGCATAGTCGTCTCAAAATAAAATAAGTGAAATTTGATAGAATTACACTATAATTATACTAAAGTTGCATATTATTAGCAAGTTGGATTCTAGTCTTACCAATGTGCAATTTTAGATGGACCGAAACAAATATAATGACTTGGAACATAGAAAGAAAAAGTATGTAAGCAAAATTATTCCTTCCCTCCCCTCTCCCTACACTCCACCCCATCGCCACCTTATTCCTTCCCTCCCCCTCTCTCTCTGTAGAACTGATTGTTAAATTGTGTATTCTTTATTCTATTTGCTAGTTGATTATATCAACTGGTTAGTTCGTGCTCTGTTTATCCCCTATGTATTACCTTTTTTATTTTATCTACTTGATATAGTGCACTGTTTATCTTCATTTTGCCTCTTTGTTGATCCTATCGGCTTAATATAGTAGATTGTTTACCTTGTAGTAGATTGTTTACCTTGCTCTATTATCTAGTTGATATAGACCATGGTCAGCAACCACTGCATGAAGCGCCAACATCGGTGCGCCTGCCCACCCGCGCAGTCTGCCGCGTTTGAATTTTCAGGCAGGCACGCGGGGACTTTGATGCCAGCTGCAGGCCTACAGCTGATGCAATGGATGCTCTTATCAGTTTGATAGTAGATTTATTCTTTTGAATATGTTGGTTTAGATTTGATCTAAGGTGATAGCCTTGCTATCTTTTACCTTCATTTGAATTTGTTTCCTTGTATTTTAGGTTCAATCTATTATAGATCTAATTATCTATGTAAACTTGATTATATCTTTTCTTACCAATTGCAGGATAAAATTGATTAGCACGCCTAGAACCCTATTTTAGCGTTGACGAGAGCTATAAACCATAAACTCTACATCGTGTTTATTCCATCTATTTTTTGATGTGGACAGTATTATGACGGTGTTTCCAGCGAGTGTCTGGTAACTCTTTTCGTAGGACATACGACGAGAAGTCACGCCCATATAGTATTTACTGTATGCTATCAACATACTTTCCATGTGCGCGCTGCACTGGCTGTTGTGTATTTCCTAAACAGAAAAGCAGTCATTTATAGCAGCTTTGAATTTCTTTTCAATACCATTTGGAAGACAGATACAAATTAATGTGCTTTTCGTAGCAGATGTGATCGTGTGAATAATATTATCCTTGTGCTGTGAAAATACGAAGGAAACAAAACACGCACTTCTTGTAGCTAGGTGGATGCATGTTCTAGGCACGTAGTACTCGTACTTTTTACTGCCCCAATGCTTGACTGAGTACGTATGCAGTCAAGCCGGTGGTCAATACCATCGACGAAATTAACCAGCTCATTATTTTTCTAGAGCATCTTATTTATTACTAGTTGAATCCGTCTTTAAGCTCAAAGGTAAATTCGTCATTACGCGCATCAACGCTTATCGAGTGAAGTCAGTTCAGGAGTAGTTCTTCCTTTGACCAGTTCAGGAGTTCTCGATCCCTTTTCACCACGCAAGTCTTGGTTAGTTTAAGTTCGTGTATGGATGTGTCCTACATGCATGGACGAGTTCACCACAGTTAAACAACTAGGAGTGCATGTCACATGTGTTTACATATTGGAGCTGTTTCAAACATGTGACTTAGTATGAGTTCAATTATGAATTGCAAAATGAAGATCCATTAACATTTTTTTTAGTAAAACGTGCCACATGTACATGAAGTTGACACACCGATTCTCACTTAGCTACATGAAGTTCGAAACCAAACATTTCTACACACAAAGTTGAGTTTTTGTTTCAATTATATCTAAAAAGCGATTTTCACATAATGGTTTTATGACGTGGCACCCAGAGCCATTGTGACACATCACCATATTGGCACATGTATCACATCTTTTCTCTATTCTCCTCTCCACTCTCTCTCCTCACTCCTTCGTGTCCCCTCCCCTAGCCGCCACAGCCCTGTCCCACCTCACCACTGCACCCCCTCGCCACCTCACCCTGACCCTACCCAGCCTCGCCGTCATGACCTTGCGTCGCCTCATCACCATGTCCCTCTCCCCTCACCGTCGACGCACCCTCCCTAGGCCAGCATATCATCACCACTGATCCCTCACCAGGACAAATCCATCCCCAAGCTCAAGTCATCAACAACAATGCAGTAGTCTTGCCGACACGTCGGAGCAGGGGGAGCCGGTATGTGGGCATGCCATTCGTGGCGGAGGAGGTCTTGCCGATGGAGCGAGGCCCACCACCGCCTCAGAGAGCATATCTGGTGTCGCTTCAGAGAGCATATCTGGCGTACAACGAATGGATCAAATCCACTATTATTGATCCAGAGGACCAAGGGAAATTGTTTCTCACCCGATCACAGTGGGAATCACCGTCAAAGGAGTGCGAGAGGTATTTTGGAGGTGGTGGAAAGAAAGCCGGTGACAAGGATTCTAGTAAAGGATCCAAGTCAAAAAAAACATTTGCAGCCATTGTCATAGACATCGATGCGACAAGGGTGGTTGTGGCGATGATGACTCGTCAAGCGATACTGATAGTGATAGCCAGTCAGGTGATGACCAGTCGAGCAACGACAAACAAAACTTCGGGGGTGCGAAGGGCAAGAGCAAGATCAAGTGCTTCAACTGCAATGTACATGGGCTCTATGCATCTAAGTACCAGAAACCTCGTCGTAATCGAGATTGGCATAACGAGAAGGCAAATCTCATCCATAAGGATGTTGATAATGAACCATGCCTACTTCTCCACTCATGTGCAGAAGGTATATGATGTGATGCTTTTAAGTAAAAAGAAGGTGATGTCAAGGTTATGTGTTGAGGGTGAAACACAACCTATATCCACGAAGTGGTATTTCGACAATGGTGCAAGCAACCACATGACAGGGCAAAGGTCATTGTTCGAGAAGTTGGATGAGTTTTTAAGGACAAAACCAATTTGGTGATGAATCTATTGTGTAGATTAAGGGGAAGGGGTCAATTCTTCTCCAGTGCAAGAATCGTGAACAGCGTGTGCTTTCTGAGGTATATTTTGTACTGAGTCTCTTCAAGAACATCATTAGGTTAGGGCAATTTGCCGAAAACGGATGTAAAATAATCATGCACTAAGAAGATGTATAAGCAAAGTGGCAAACTTCTCATGAAGGTAAAAAGATCCAAAGATATGTTATATATGATTCAATTGAACATATATACCAATGAGCGCAGTAAACAAGAAGCGTATAAAAAGGTTGTGCCACATGATATGTTCAAGCGGGGAACATCAAGTGCAATTTCAACCGACCTACCAGATGTGGTGGAGTCAGATCCTTTATATGTCATAAAGGAAGCAGCTGATACAGAAAGGAGGAGATAAAGATGGAACCGACGACAATGGTATTCCCGCACAATTTGGATGACCTTGTCGATATGATAGACGTTCAAGTTGAATCTCGGCTCATTCAAAGTGTTGCATTATGCAATAAAAAAAAGGCGATGAAGAAAAAGAAAAAGAAGGTATGCAGAGGTGATTTAAAATACAAGTTTGGGCTGCAACCTATCGAGGATGTGATCACGTCAGATGAGCGTGAGGACTGTGCGAGGAAAGAGATTTATCAAGACATTGGATTGCGTCAAGTTTGTGGAGACATGCCAGGAGATTAGGATCAAGATTAGGGGGTGATTGTTGGATCTAATCTTAATATGGTTTATCTACTTTGAGTAAGACTAGGTTTATCTAAAAGTAAAAGCATTAGAGATGGAGTTTGTTTAAAATTAATGGTTCTAATTTGAATAAAAGTCCTTGTAATTTCTCTAGTATAAATAGATGGCCAAAGGCCAAACAAAGATGAAAGTTTTAGCACCGAGAAGATATCGAGCCAGCGGCACCAAACGATGATCCATCGCAGTGCTGTTTTTTTGTGCTGGTAATTAGATTAGCCAAATCACGATCAAACCCGCCGGAAACTAACCAGGATTAGCAATGTACAGCGCACGGGCAGACCTAGTCTGTTCTGTTCGATTGATGGTAGTAGTCTTCGTCTCGCGTCATTGAAAGCAACGTTTTGGGCTTAATTTCCAACATCCCGTCCCAATTTTTTTTTTTCATTATTCTTTGACTGTAAACTGGCGAGCAGGTGCATGCACGAATTAATAGCTAGGTCAGATGCATGCAGCTGGATGCTTGCTCCTAGCGGGCTAGCAATGTTGTGCGGTGTACATGGACACATGTCTAGCCACTTGCGCGCGTTCTTGCTTACTTGGCCACTTCGGTGGTCTCCATTGCTGGCGTTCAACGGCATGCGATCATGAGTGCATTGGACCGCGCGGCCGGCATCGGCATGCATCATGCATGCAGCCGCTTAGAGCATCTTTAATGGTGCAGCTAGCTGCTAGCTATATATAAACAAGTGCCATGTCATTTATAGATAACATATAGGCCCTCTTTGATAGCTTGTTTAGTTTTAGTTTAGTTTTTGTTAAAAAATTTGACCACATTTGAAAGTAGTATGAAAAGGCTAAATAAATTATTTTAAAAATATTTTTGAGATCATTGAAAACTCCTACAAAGTTATAAAAAAATATTTTCAAAAAATAAAGTAAATTATGTATATAAAAATAACAAAAGTTGCAATCCCAATAAAAATTAAACTAAAACAAGCTATCAAAGAGGCCCGTAGTTAGCTTCTCAAATGGATTAGCTATAACATTGACTATAATATTGAATATAGGTCCACATGTAATAGATAGTAGGTGCATTGGAATCAGTTATAGACTAGTTGCAAGTTAGTAACTAGCACACCCTCTCTCCCCTCCACATAAGTAAAAGACTAAGTTAAAATCGTTATAGCTAGTTGATATGGCACCATTGAAGATGCTCTTAACGGCCAGCTTCAACTCCCTGCCAACTCTGTCGCTCGATCGATCCAAGTCATCTCGCCGCTGGGACCACCGGTTCTCAAAGTTAATGGCAATTAAGAAGTCAAGCTTAGCTCATCCGAGTTGATCATTCTAGCAAATTCAGAAGGGGTCTCATGATTTTTTTTTTAAAAAAAAAGAAGAAGTGGTCTCATGAGTAACGATTCAGAACTGTCACTGTGGCTTCTAGCCTGGGGAATCGATGCCGTACGCCACCTCTTTATGGAAATTTTCATTCTGCGTAGCTTACGAGAGATAGAACAGCTAGTTGGCCTGTATCAACCACAACACTTCCTCTAAATAAATGGCTGTAAATTCCCTCAAAATTTGTTTATGTACTCATAAGCTCCTAGACATGGCCGGCGGCTCTAGGAGACCTCTATCCAATTCCAAGGACCGAGGCCAATTTTCGTACCTCCCTATATGTGCGAACGAAGCGACCATTTTCATTGCTTCGGTCCGAGAAGAGATCGACGCCCTTATTAAAGTGCCACAACTTTTTGGCGATACTTCAGGTCTACGTATCAACTTTTCTAAAAGTCTGGTTGCTCCTATCAGGTGTGGCAATGTGGACCCAAATTTGGTCCTTCCGAATTTTTGGCCTAGCACTCGTCGTTCCCTTTAAACTACTTCGGGCTCCCTCTCTCTCCGTGAAGAAACTCCACTGGGTCCACTTTCAACACATAATTAACAAGGCGGGAAATTACTTGCTAGCCTGGAAAGGCCCGATGATGTCAAAAGGTGGACGCCTTGCTCTGCTCAAAGTAGTTCTTTGTGCTCTCCCCACCTGCATCGTCCCTCTGTCATCGTTTCCCTGCTATCATTTCTAAAGTATATTGATAAGTTGCATCGCGTCTAGCTTTTGAATGACTGCGACTCAACTTCCCTGGGGCAATGTTGCATCAGTTGGGGAATTGCATGTTGCCCAACCTATCAAGGAGGTCTTGACATCTTGGATTTGGATGAGTTCTCTAGGGTTTTGCGTCTCAGATGACTTTTCCTCGATAAAGCCTACCCCTCCAAGCCCTGGGGGACTCCTTTGGTGTTCCTCTTCCAGGGGACTTATCTCTTTTTTTAGATGGCCACAACTATCAGCTTGGGAGATAGCTTAGCTGCCTCCTTTTGGAACGACAATTGACTCAATGGTGCTTCGCCCAAAGTCTTGGCGTCCGGCCTTTTTGCAATTTCCTCAATAAAGAACCACATCGTTGCCAGCACCCTAGCAAATGATACGTGGATATTGGACCCGTGTATCTGATTCTCTGGTTTGCTCCGAAGGAAATTCATCAACTTGTGGAAGAAGTTGGTCTTGGTCCAATTGGATAGCATCGCTATTGACAGCTTTTCGGTTAAGTTAGCTTATACCCTCCAGTGACAAGGGCATTCAATCCGGCCTTCGTGCCTTAGTTTGGAAGCCTTGGGTGCCCTCCAAACGTAAGTTATTCGGTTGGCTCCTGTTGCACGATCGTCTCCTCATTACTGACGCTCTCCTTCGTCACCAACTGTAAGTCGAACTGTTATTTCTACCCTCTATGCTACCACAACCAAAAAAACTCCTATTCACTTGTTCATCGTGTGTCGCTTGTGTTTCGTAGTACATCTCAAACTGGCTCGAGCTACCGGTTCTAAATCCATGCAGTTGGAACGCCACAACCTCTGTTCTAAATTGTTAGCTCTAGGTCTGGTTGGAGAGAAACTCTAGGATTTTTCGTTGCATTGAGACCTACTCAAGGTTTTTGTTGATTCGGATAAGAGCGATTTCCACTTGTAGGCATCTTCTGGGGCTTCAATCGATGGTGTACCATAGTCCCTGCACAACAACATATGTGCTTATCCGTGATGAAAACACCGTGATGTTGAAAACTTTTGACATAAACTCTTCTATGACAGGTTTTTTATTCGTCACAGAATGAATCACGTGTCTTTGGCCCCAAAAATTTAGTGTTGAAACATAAATTTTGTCATTAAACAACATAAAAAATCATCATAGATAGCGAAAAGCCTCCTCCGTGAATTAAGAGGTCGCATCCACTTCGTGGGAGAACTAAAAGAAAGGATACGTCCCTTTAAATCAAGGACCACAAATAGAAAAAATTCTTCTGTGTGGCACTAGCCCTTCGAACCTTTGTTCTAATTGTGGATCCGACCGGTTGTGAAAAACTGTCTCCACCCTTATTGTTGTTGAACCGATAGATGCAACCATTATTGCGGATTCACATCCGACCGATAGTGTTGGACCGATAGTGATAGGCGATTCTTTGGTAGTGCTCCCATCTCATCCTATACATGACTATTGCATGTGCGCCCTTGGTCCTGACCACTACGTCTCAAGCAATATTACTACTGCACCACGACGTCAACTCGTGCCTATCTCTCCCTCCATTTATCCCTCCCCTCCTCTACTCTTGTAGCTACCCATCACCCTTCCACTATCTTCACATGGTCAACAAGACTTTTGCAGTAATGAATGTTGGATCAAATTGACAAAAGGAAGGAGGCTTGTAGCCTAGCGGTGGTAGTGAGGTTGTCCTTTCTCAACCACGTACCCAAATTTGATTCGTGGGAGAGGCATGTGTGTGCTGCATATTAAGATTGTGTGCGTCTCATCACATAGATGCCGGAACAAAGCTCCATTCCAAATAAAAGGAGGAGAGCGTAAATTTGACGCTTACGCATGGAACTCCGTGTACTATTTATACCCTTCACCGCACACTAACCTTAAGTAAAAGTTTTTGTAAAACAATCTCCTTGTCCTTCTCCATCCCACTCCCTCTTCTAATAACTTCTTCTCTCTGATTCTTTTTCCTATATATCATGAGCTCGACTCCAGCGGCCGCATGCCAACCAAGTTTTGAACTTACGTCGTGGACTCGTGCAACGGAAATCTCGTAAAACAATCATGAGGTTTCTATGTCCACCGATGAGGACTCCAATCTCCATTCATCATTCGGTCTCGAAAACCCGAGGCAGTAGCCCCGGCAGGTATCCCACTAGCTAGCTACGCAGGCCACTACTAGTCTCGCACGTAGTACATGTCATTTGCTTTGACATCGTGAGTCGTGACGCGACAATTCCATATAGAATTCCGAATCAATCCATCCACCCACGAACTGAAATTAAACGTGCATGTTACTCGATCGGTTTGGAAAGACGACTCCCCTGTTTTTTATAGCAGGAACCTCTCATTCGTTCGTTCATAGAACATCTTCATACATACAAGCATGTCCTTGAACAAGGAACAAAACCCATAAATTTCACACAAGATCTATAAAAGGAAGCATCAAAAGATGTTCATCTATCTCCTCACACCAAGAATAGAGACTACAATCATGAAGAGCGTAGGCCTCCCATCAACTAGCTTCCTCAGCCTCAGAGGACGGATAGCAAGACTCCCCTATTAATTGACGGCTGCATGTGTACGCGCGTGTGGACAACGACGCTATCGTGCAGGGATATATCGACCTTGAAGGTTAATAATTTGCAATTGAGAAATTCTTGGGGACGGGATCCCGTCCGGGAGGGATCTGGACAGGATCGGTCCCGGCGCGTCACGTGGCGCCCAGCTTCCCCTTCCCGGCGTGCACGCTGTGCAGAGGAGGAAGAAGGGAAGAGGAAGGAGGAAGGAGGAGGGAGAAGGAAGGAGGAAGAAGAAGGCCTACCTCGCTGCCGTCGACCTCACCATCGCCGCCGTCGTTTGGGTTAGGGTTCAAGGTGGGGTTCGGGTTTAGATTTGGGCCAGGAAGGCGGCGGCATGGCAGTGGGTGGGGTTCGTCGGGACGGTGGTGCCGCCGGAGCCGGGGGAGGGGGGCGAAGGCGGTCGACCGGCGGTGGAGGGGGGACCGCACCTCATCCCCTCAGGTTAGGGTGGGCGACGACGGAGCGACGGTGGGAGGCTGGGGCGGCTGAGATGATGGAGAACTAAAAATGTTTTTAGAAAATGGGAGTGGCTAGAAAGTAGGCGCATACGTTTTTGTGTTTGGTGCAGGCTACTCTTTTTTCAGTAGAAAGAGATACATATTTTTCACATAGGGAAAAACAAAAAAGGATACTGTCGACGGTTGGGATATTGACCCAAGTCAACTAAGGTTCTTAATAAATGAGATAGGAAACACGCCGAACAAGACGAACAACAGCGAACAAGGAGACAGTGGTTTTTATCCTGGTTCAGGCCTCTCGGGAGAGATAATAGCCCTACGTCCAGCCTTTCTTATATACCAAATAGGATTACAAGAGGTGGCTCGACGAGACAAACAAGTCTCGGCGAGATTATGGTGTACTTGCAACAATGCAATGATCAGGTGTCTATGAAGTGCTAAGATGCGAAAGCTCTTGGCCAGGGGTCCCTCTAAACGCCGTAGTGGCCCTGTTTAAATAGTGCGAAGCAAACCGACCTACCGAGGGAATATCGGGCCGGGCTTACTACGAGATCGTAACGAACTCGACATGCCAAATATATCCCGAGGCAGATCAGGTATACTCCTAGTCTTGGGGATCACGACTCCTAGTCCAATCTGGGAAACCAACGTCCGGGTCTTCACACAGCCGTGCAGAACTCCTGTTCGAGACGGACTCAAACACGATTCCTTGGCTGTTGTGCATCATGCCAGCCAGGAAGCTGTTCGGCGAGATGCATATGGGCCAGATAGGACCTTCCAGGGAACTGGGCCCTGGTAGGCTGCTCGATTGGGCTATCAGGGAGTGGGCCATGGCAATGGGCCTTAATTTTATCCCCGACAGCTAGCCCCGAGACTCAAGTGGAAGGACTGACCAGAGTGGGGTCTTCCTCTTGAGACTCCAAGTCACGAAGAGGGAAATTATGCTGCTACAAAGACATGTAACAAACGACCTAACAGGTTAAGGTTCAACCTGGCAGGACTTGCTCGGGGCCGAACAAATCCGCCCAGTGCCGAGCAACTCTGTTGCGTCGAACAGGGAACCACATCTGCTCGAGCAAAGCACTCAGCCTTCAGTGTAAACACTGGAAAAAATAGCCGTTGGCAGATTCCAACGGTAACTTCCTATCGCTGCGCAGTGAAAACAGGCGACCGTTTTACCTAGCCGTTGAGGTGAAAACTAGCCGTTTTGTGACAAACCGCTGCAGAGCTGCTCATATGGGACTATAAAAGCACCCAAGCCGCCCGCGGCTAGCCACTTCTGCTCTCACGCCTTTCCTTCCCAAGCCCTAATTCCAACCGCGCTCAGCACCAAAGAGCCAAACTCCACCCTCAATCCTGTTCGTCCAGCCCTGGGAACTGCTATGGCCAAGTTCTCTGGCACTAGCTTGACCGAGGAGGACCTTAAGGTCTGGGAGGAGGAGGGCCACATCGACGCCGGTAGCTGGAGGCTGCCCGAAAAGGAGGAAACTCCGGAGCCGCTTGAGGGAGAGTTCGTCAACTTCGAACAGTTCACACTGTTCGGGTTAAGGTCTCCCCAGAGCGACTTCGTAGAGGCCTTCTTCAACATTAGCGGATTGGAGGTGACGAACCTCAATCC
Organism: Raddia distichophylla; assembly: GCA_005191435.1. Classification (NCBI taxonomy): domain Eukaryota; kingdom Viridiplantae; phylum Streptophyta; class Magnoliopsida; order Poales; family Poaceae; genus Raddia; species Raddia distichophylla. The sequence goes on from SPJY01022970.1 coordinate 213,912, forward strand.
TAACTCTATCCTCCAGATGGCCGTCTTCGCACACCTGTGCGAGGGTTATCTGGGAATCGATCCGCCGGTGGGGCTGTTCCTCCACTACTACACGGTAACGAGGAGCAGCTCCGCCGCTTTGGTGCTTGGGTGTTACTACCTTAAGCTCCGGGCCACCGCCGACGACGCGCCGTACTCCCGTCCGCCGCTGCTCGACTCAATGGGCGCGTGGTGGACGAGGTGGTTCTACACCAAGCGGAACGACGAGAGCAAGCTCTTCTTCACCAGAAAGGCGCCGGCGAAGGGAACGCCAATGCCTCGGCCGGACATGTCTGCCGAGGACTGGTACTTGACGAGAAAGATCGCCTCCCTCGTGAGCCTCGGGCTCACGGACAGAGAGATCATCCGGGACTACACAGCGAACAGGATCTGTCCGCTGCGGAGAAGACCCTATCCCTTCTATAAGATAGAGGGATGGGAAGACATCTTCAGGGAGAGCACGGGTAAGTGCCTTTAAGACTCAACCTTTTGCCAATGATTTCATCCGAACAGGAACTAAGACGACTTCTTCTGTTCGGACAGTGCAACCGACAGAGGCATGGGTGACCGAGCGGGTCGACGCCATGCTGAAAGCTGCTCGGAAGGATGGCGAGGTCACCGGCGAGGTGGCCTACACCTGTCCACGCAACGTGCTCGTCCGCATATCCGAGGTAAGTGACTTGGACCCCCGTTTATGTAGCTAGACTTGCACCGTTGTAAATACTAACATTCGCTTCCCGAACAAGTAGGAGGACCAGCTGATCCTCGGAGGGATCGTGGAGGAACTCTCCGGGTCGGAGAAGGAGAAAGCAAAGAAGGGAAAGGACAAGGCGGCCACGAAGCCCACGACGGCCTCCAACCCTCGAAGAAGCCACCCGCGGCGACAGAGCGTGCCGAGCAGACCAAGCGAGCGCGCGGTCAGCCAAGCGGAAAGAGGCCAAGCCCTTCTCTCCTCACCGAACAGAGCGACGAAGAGGTACGGACCATGACCCTCTGGCTTAAGCGTTTTGCGCAGGCTCACCTGGGCCGCATGGAACGGCTGCAACAGGTTGCCGAGCAAAGAAGGCTTGAAGAAGAGGTCGCGCGCAAGGAAAAACTTCTTGCGTTGCGCGAGAGGAGCGCTCAGCTCACCAGGAAGCTGAGCTCATCGCCACGAACGCCGAGGGGCCAAGGCGAACTGGCCGCTAAGGAGCCCTAGAGGAAGAGGCGGAAAGTTTTGGCGACGAAGAAGAAGGTCAAGCCCTCCGCGGCCGGTATGCAGTGTTAAACCCTCTGACTGCACACCTTACTGAACAGCGCAGGACTTAACGCACTATTTTTCCTCATCAGTTGCCCAGGAGGAGATCGCCACGGACAACGTGGACGCGGCGATCGAGCGATCCCTGCTGCCCGAGCACCTGCACGGTGCGTCGCGGGCAGTGAGGTTAGCCAGCCTCAAGGACAAGCTGGCAGCGTGGAATTTGCTCCCACCTGGCTCCAACGAGCAGCTCGACGCGCTGAAGGGCGCTGTGGAGCGGCTGGAAGCAGAGGAAGCGGTGCACGGCGCCAAGGATAGCGGGGCCAAGGTACTGGCTCCGCCAACTGCCCGAGGCGGGACCGAGAAGGCGGTCCTGCCGGGCGCTTCGTCGCAGGGGCAGCCCGTCCCTGAGGCGACGGTGACCTCCGGCGAGCAGGGGGAAATTCCTGCCACCGAGGGACGAGAAGAAGATCTTGGGCAGGAGGCTCAAGCCACACTGCCCGCTACTCCACCGGCTTCTCCAATCAGAGAGGAGTCGGTCCTACCCGAAGACGAACGGGCAGAGGAGCAAGAAGAAGGGCAGGAGCGTGAGGGCAACAACTCGCCCGCGGCAACCGCCCCGAAGCAGGCGTGGGTCCGCACGAAGTGGAGAAGTTGACGCGCGGGTCTCATCCCGCACAGCCGAGGCTTCGTGACCCACGGCCTCGAAGATCGCCTGCGCCAAGGCTTGAAACGCCGGCTTGGAGAGGTAACCTTTAAAACCACACCTTGTCTGTTCGAGCTATAGATGCCCAAAGCTTGACTTGGTCTTCTCTCTTTCAGTTCATGAGGGACACCATGGAGGACCTCGTGGAAGGGGTCACCGTCGAGCGGAGCGCCGTACTGGCGTCTCTCCGGGAGCATCTTCGAACGAGGGAGCCCGAGGCGGAGCCCTCTGCACCAGCCCAAAGCCGGAGCCGGCTGAAGGCAAAGGTGAAGAAGCTCAAAGCCCAGCTGACCGAAGAGAGGCGTTCCTTCGGGGCTCTCCAAGAAGAGGCCGAGGAGCTTCGCGCGCAAGTCGCGAAGGCGAGCGTCGCGGAAGAGAAGCTGGGCCGCCGAGCAGGCTTTGACCGCCGAGCAGCGAGCTGGTCAGAGCTCGCGGCGGACGTCAAAAAGCTCAAGGCCCAGCTCGCTAAGGAGAAGCAGACCTCCGCGGATCTCCAAGAGAAGATCTCGACCCTGTGGGTTTCACAGGAAGAGGCCGAGGAGATACGCGGGCTGGCGGTGCGGGCGAGCACCGCGGAGAGGAGGGTCAAGGAGCTGGATGAGCAGCTCAAGACCGCCGAGCAGGGAGCTGGTCAGAGCGAGGCTCTGACCGAGCAGCTGCGCGCCAAGACCGAAGAGGTCGAGGCCATTCGGGCAGAATGCACGGCACAAGCCAAGCGAAGCAAGGAGGAAATCGAGCGTCTCCGTGCTGAAGCCCGAGAAGGAATCAAGGCACAAGGTGAAGTCGTACGCCTCAAGTTAGAAATTGAGGAGCTAAAGAAGCAGCTTGCTCCTAAGTAGCACCGCGGCTGTAACCCGAAGGGGCCTTGTACCTGAAACTTTTGTTAGTTCAATGCAAACTTTACCTTTTCCCTGCAAAAAAGAGCAGCAAAAAGACAAGAACGAACAGAAACTAAGAAAAAGACGAACAACGCTAGGAAGTTTTACAAAACTGGTAGAACGCTTAGCCTAACTCCCAGCCCCCGTTGTGCAGCTGTTCGGAAACCTGAGTTTGCGAACCCGAACAGGTGCACAAGAGAAAGAGCGACACCCTAGCCCTCGGTACGGACGATGCTCGAAAACCTAAGTTTGCGAATTCGAGTACGTGCGTAGAGAGATAGAGCGACACCCGCATCCTGATCGATTCGTTCCATAGACTGCTCGTCAACATAAGTTAGGCTATTTCAAAGGTAACCGAACAAGGAAAGTGCCTCTGCCGCGGAGGGCTTACGAGAGCAGGCTTTGCCAAGTGGTCGTGCCAAGCGATAAGTGCCTCTGCCGCGGAGGGCTTACGAGAGCAGGCTTAGCCGCAAGGTGAAAAAGCCGTGTTACGCA
>SPJY01022970.1:225720-255831 GCA_005191435.1 Raddia distichophylla
CCTAAATTTTTCCATTGAAGAAGCTACAAACACAGACACACTAACAATGCAAAAATAGTTATCACATCATTAGTGCTACCAACATCCAAATGTTGCAAATTATATCGCCAGCAGTCAGCAGACCATATTAACAATGAAGGCCATTTTTTTTTTTGGATGGGAACAGTTTACCAGCACATTTGAGCCCTTTTCAGCAGTTGGACCCTTCCCTTCCTCAATATCATAATACTTCAGGCCATCAGCTGCTTCCAACAGCTCTTAGATCAAATTAAACAAAAGGAATTTTAATTCGTAATAACTTCGTATAGCATACATTATGAAGGAGGGACGGGGGGAGAGGCGTCGTCGCTTCTCTTCTCACGCGCGTGAGAGGAGGGGCGCGTGGTGAGGGCGGAGAGAGAGAGGCGAGGGAGGGGGGCGGCATGCTAGGGTTTCACGCGCGGGCGTGCGTAAGGCGGAGCCGTGCAATCGCGATCGGACGGCTGTAAAAGGGTGACGGAGGAAGAAATCCTATTCTCTTTATAAGTAGGTAGAGATTCATGTTTATTCAGGTGAACCGATAAACTACAATGGATGATTGCTTTATATACAAGGATGAAATGTCTCAAGAAAGCATATAAACTATGGGGATATCTGTGTTATATGAGTTCGCATTCGCTATAATATGCATTCTGAATTCGTATTTGAGAATACGTAAATTCGATTAAAATATACGATAGAGGTTCTATCTGATCACCCCTCTTTTTTTTTTTTGAGTAGCTGATCACCCCTGTTTGATGCGCAGGTTCTATCTGATCACCCGTGTTTGATGCACATTCGATGGTCTGATCTTTCTAAGAAGCATATGATAAGAAGCAAAAAATAATTAGATTAATTGGATATGTATTTGATAGTACATTGAGAAAGCACTACTTTTTTTTTAGACTGACTTCTCATCAAGCGATTGAGACTTATGTAGCTCTCAATCGATTTTTTGAGCCGTTGATCAAACACCTTCATAGAGGCACGTAAAAATCCAACGAATATCCACGTATATGAGAAAATTGATAAAGAGATAAATAAGTTTCGGTCGCCTGATAACTAGCAAATGTGTTTTTTTTTATATAATATTGAGACTGTTCTTCGGGTTTTGTTTTAGAATGCTCATATGTTTATGTTTAGACGGCTCGAGCCAATAAAAACATATGATAGATTGGGGTAGTCTGGGCCGTTGGACGAGCATCCGACGGCGAGGGCCCATCATACCGCCTCCTCTCTTTCTTCCCCGGTGGACTCCCCACTCTCCCCTCGCCTAATCCATATATCCTCCTAGTGTGCTACCTTCCCGTTCCCGCTCCCATGGCGGCCACCCAGGGTTGTGCCCGGGGAGGAGCCTTGCCCGCGGCGCAGCTAGCAATAAGCCCGGAGGGGAGGGGAAGCTGCGCCCTGGCTCCGCTCTTCGCCGCCTCTCCTGCTGCTGGCGCGCGCCCCATGGAAGGGGACGCGGTCAGGAGGGGCGTGCACGTGGGGCGCGACGGCCAGAGCCGGTGCCTGGCCGCCGCGAGCCCCCAGGCGCACCGGCGGTGCGTCCGCCGGCACCGGTAAGGCGTCCCTCTAGCTGTGGGGCGATTCTTGGATTGGTCGGCAGTCTAAACTGTGTCACCGTGGGGGGGCTATGCGTGTTCTTTAGCTGAGATTGCCAAGACGGTCCCGAAAGAATGCCCCGCAAGTTTCGCTGATGCTTTGTTTGTGCAGGAATTCTTTAGCTTAGGTTAGCACGGAGGGATGTTTACTTTTGTTTGCTTGGGTGGGAAAGAGCGTCCCAGCGTCTTGTGTATTTTGATCCTCGGTGATGGTGGTGGCTCACATTTCTGTAGGCATACTCTGTGTTCAGTGCAATTGATGGATGCTAGTCTTAGAGGCAATCTTCAAGTGGAAGCTAGCTCCTCTCATTCCCAAAAGGCGTTGATGTCTACTGGACGTGGTAATTTCCTCAGTTAAGGTGTCCAGCCACATCTGAAATGTCTTCCTTCTTTTGGATTTCATCGTTTAATGTTTAATTTCTATCTTCCTTATGCAACTCGTCTCTTACACTGCCTAGAGACTTTTGAATAGTACTTTTTTTTTACCAATTCAGCATCTAAGGCTGTACGATTTTTTAGTTTTCTGATTATAAATGAGACGATGTCAGCACATTTCAGTCAAATATTATGCCTACATAGCTGATGAAATGTGCATTTCTCTTATCCTAATTTACAATCTGTTATACTAATACAAAGTTGTTTATTGCTTATGATAAAAAGCTGTGCATTTTAGAAAACAAAAATGGTCCCTTCCATCAACCATGTCTTCTAATAACTCTGATCGGGAGACAGGAGTGCACGGACATGTACAACTACCAACCTTGTCAATCATGTATAACATAAATATACAACATCAATACAATGGCATTAGGAAGAAACATGTCTTTTGCCTTCTTGTAGAACATTACTTAATTTGGCACAAATAAGTATACCACTAAAACTTCATTTATGTTGTTACATAGGGATACATTTATTAATGGGATATGCATTTTGTTCACCTTTTCGTTTGCAATTTCAATGCATTGAAGCTAAAATCTAAAACTTCGAATGAAACGTGCATCTCTATTTCTCAAAAAAAAATTATCTTAAGGGATCTGGATAGGGGGGATTCCAATCCAATTCCTTAATACATTGTTCAAATGTCCTAATTCTCACAGCATGTCCAAAATATGTAAAGTTGTACGTTTAATAAAAATGTGCATTTTATTCAGTACTAATATGTAATTTAGTACATTTAAGCTAAGTTTATATCTAAAAGATTGAAAAAAAAGTACACCTAAAATAAATTTTTATGATTATTGAATTTGGAAGTTTATGCCGTTTAGTCATTTCCCAGCTGTTTTCTTACAGATGACTCAGTAATAACATGTAAAGGATTTTGTACCATATCCTGGAACCTTAAGGCAGATGTGTTGGATGGTTACCTAATCTTCGTCACAGGAGATCCAGTTACACTGGGCTGCTGGGAATCAGATATGGCTGTTCAGTTGTCTCCTGCTGAAAATAGCTATGTATGGACAGCTGAAATAAAGGTAACTTTCCTTTCAACAGAAATAATTTTCTGTTGTATACTGAAATAAGATGGCATGATCAGTGGACACTTTGCTAATTTTGAATTCATTTTAAGACTTCAGTGTTGCATTTCATGTGGTGTGTATACATGGCTATTAGTGAATTTGTCGACAATACGTAAAACGTGCTACAGTTTAAGTTTACAGTTGAACCATCTGATGTTTGGTAATATTATTATTAGCATGCTGCCATGATTCCAAGAGAAAAAACCACAAAGTATAGTCACATTTTCAGCTTTCCGCAGTAGTTGAATTACTTATGAACCTGATTGTTCATATCAAGTGTTTTGCACAAAAAAACATATGTTTCTACCTCCTTTCATTTCCTCTTTGGTGTAGGCATTGAGATCTTACAGTTCCTTTCTTCCGTGGCTAAACATTGTTACACAGATGTATGCATTTTTCTCTTGAATGTTCTAAGGCCACGATGATCCATCATTTGCTTCTTGGCTTCATTCTATGCATCTATCTTGTGCTTCTGTAATGAAATGCTCGCCATTCTGCATATTCCATGCATTTTTTCTTGTTAGTTGCTTGAATCATCAGATCTTACATCAGGTTAGCAATTGACATATTTAATTTGTTTTTTCTGAGCTGTCTTTTATTTTTCTCGCATATGTCACTGTCTCTTTGACCCCAGAAAAGTTATTCTATACCATTTTCGAAAAGGAACCTTTTCCCTTTTTTGGGGTCACTATGTTTCTGGTTTTTAGTACAAATCTTTCAGTTTGATAGTGCCAATGCTTTTCATTTTTAGTGACAGCAAGAATCTTAATGTTATATCTATATTTGGAGGATGAAAGACTTCTATCTGTACTTTATGCATCCTAATAACCTTTTTTTTTCTCACCACTTGTAGAAACAGGTTTAGTTTATTGAGGGAATCTTTTGGTATCGAATGCCATGGATGATTTATTCTTTTTTTCATACTTGATTTTTCTTCGTGATTATCCTCATAAACAGGGATTTCAACTGTATTTGGATATCTGCTTTGAACCCTTCTTTTGTTGACCTATTACACCCTATCAGGTACCATATGGGGTGCATTTCAAGTATAATTATTTTGTTCGAGAGGAAAAAGGTTCCTCGTCTAATATTATATGGAGGCCTGGTCCTGAATACTCCTTATCGATACCTTCAGTTGGCCGGAAAAAGCAGGTCATTATTGTGAAAGACCTGTGGATGAAAACTAGTGTGGCAGAAATTCCTTCTCCTTCTTGGGGCTCATGGCTGATGGAAGCTGATTTTCTTGAAGAACAATTTGCTGAGAGTGGAGAGCATCAGAGCATTGTGAAAGCCCACTCTGTCATAGATATGGTTGATAGAGCTTCATCTGTAGGTAATGTTGCACTATATTGCATTTTCACCTATTTAGCATTAATTGATATTTCCTTAGTGATGCTGAACACTTAAATGTTTCCAGTTGATTGGCAGGTGAGCATATTATACTGAGACTTGGGAATGGCACACCTTTACATGTAAAGCATACATCTGAAAATCCAACTGCCACTTTGCATGATGATTTTATTCTTAATGATAAATCAAGTGCAATTAGATCAAGTATAAACCAGCATGAAAGGTATGAGCCTGTCGAGGAGCCATGGATTCTTGGATCTGTCATGGCAACAAAGAAATCTGTTGCACCAGTGAAACACGGGAAAGGCAGGAGGAAGTTTTTGAATAAGAAGCAATATTTAGGTGAAGTAATTGAAAACATGCCCGAACAGAATCAGCCTGTGGAGGAGCCATGGTTATCTCAATCTAGGGTGATAGCAATAGAAACTGGAGCTGAAGCAAAGGACAACATGGAAGCAAAGGATATTATCAGAAAACTAAGGAAAATGGATAAACCTTTAGCATCTTTGGATGAGGATAAATCCACTGTTGGTGAGCCTTCATCGAGAGTCATACTAATTAATTCCTCTATCTGCACCATGCAGAGAATCGCAGTATTGGAAGATGGAAAACTAGTTGAACTCCTGTTGGAGCCCATCAAGAACAATGTTCAGTGTGACAGTATTTATTTAGGCATAGTAACAAAACTTGTGCCTCATATGGGAGGAGCATTTGTAGATATTGGACTTTTGAGGCCTTCTCTTATGAGCATAAAGCAAAATCGTGATCCATTTGTGTACCCTCAAATTGTCAAGGACATTAGAGGCGATTCTGCAAATGTTTCTGATTATAACGGTGAGAGCGTTCCAACACACGATGATGGTGGTGATGATATGACAGATGAGGAGTTTGCAGATGAACAAAATGATGATGATTCATCAACGTTTCTGGCTGATCATGTTACTGAAAATGAAGAAGGCATGGCTTTTGAGACCCATTCTAAGATGAACATGATTGACAGTGTTGAATTTGAAAGTGTTTCTGGTTATGATGGAGAAAAGCATGATGAAATCGATGATCACATGGAAGATGAATTTAGTGAGGATCTCTTGCCAGGAGATCAGCTAGATATCTCCAATGATCTTAAGACATTATCTTCCATCCAACATTCTCTGAGGGAATCTAATGATGATACAAATGGAAGTAGGTGGTCTCAAGTTCGCAAAGGCGCAAAAATTATGGTTCAGGTTGTCAAGGAAGGTTTGGGGACAAAAGGTCCAACACTGAGTCCCTTTCCATGCTTAAGAAGCCGATTTTGGGTATGTAAATATTAGCTAGCCCACATGCTCTTTGAGCATTGCATTTTCAATACTTTTTGATCCTTTTGTTTTCTATTGGTTATTTGTGCATCAACGGCGGTGCATAACGAATATTTCTGACTGCAAAATCCATCTCTTATTACTGAATTTGGTTAGTTCCTGCTTGAGTTTGAAATATTTCTGATTCTCTCTTGGAAAGAAATGATAATGCTAAATAACAGAGTACTGCCAGATATGAGTCCTTGTAAATTGTAATGATCATTGAGCAGTATAGTCCTATAATTATAATTATATAGTATAATAGAAGAATACATGTAGAAGCACTTCCAACAATCTGCCATAAGTTTCATATGTTTTGCTGATAAATGATTTTTTCTATAGAAAAAGGGTAATGATAGTATTTTCTTCTGATTATTGCATATCCATTATAACCAACCTTTTGATGTATGCTCCGTGGGAACCTCATGTACAAATTGTAAAAGTTGTCAAACAATCATCATATTAAGGCACGTGATATTTGTCATATGCACAATTCAAGTTGCCGCATGTAAGAATAAGGTGTAGCTTAAATATAAATTGTTAGGGATAGGTTCTTAGAGATATGATTCTTATTTCTTAGGGATTAAATCTATTAATCCTAGAGAAGTGGTACTTTTGTATCCATTCTAATCAAGAAAGAAACATATCTAGTACTACTTAAACTACCTATGTCCTACCTTTATCCCTTTCCCTGGAGCTTCCCCTGGAGTGAAGCTGCAGGCCTTACCATGGTCATGTCCTTAGGTCCAGGGCCATCTAATCCATGTCTACGACAATATGCTATAACCCTGTAAAGTTATAAGACCAAATTAAAACACATTGTCTAGATAGACGAATAAATTGAGCATGAATTGTGGCTATTCACTGTTCATCGCTATGCAGTTCACTGTTGCTTTTTGAGATTTGTATTTGAAACTTTTACACATGGTTTCCACATAGTTTAGATGAAAAGGTGGTTTCCACCTGATATTTTTCCTTCTTTAACTACCTACCAGTATATTCTTTGATGTTATTTGCTTATGTTTTATCATGTTTTGTAATATCACCGACAAAAGTGGTATGGTGCATTGGTATTTAAGGTGAAACCTTTTGTCTTTGGAACTATCCTTCCATTTAAAATTTGCAGGTACTGGTTTCCCGTGGTAACAAAGTTGGAGTGTCCAAGAAAATTACTGGGAGTGAGCGCACCCGGTTAAAGGGCATTACAAAATTGTTACGGCCTCCTGGATTTACTTTGACGGCTCGTACAGTTGCTGCTGGCCATTCTTGGGAGGAGTTGCAGAAGGATCTTGATCGCTTGCTATCTACCTGGAAAGGAATAACTGAGCATGCTCAATCTGCTGCCTTAGCTGCTGAGGAAGGTGTGGAAGGTACTGTTCCGTTAATGTTGCATAGAGCTAAGAGTCAGGCTCTATCTGTTGTTCAAGATGATTTCAATGAGAAGGTGAATTAATTTTGATTCTATTTCATGAAGGAACTAGTACCATAATTATGTTCGCTTGATTTATCAAATGCTTTACTAGTCCTGATTAACTGGTATTCTTCATCTAGGTCGAAAGGCTGGTCGTTGATTCTCCTCGCACCTATCATGAGGTGATGAACTTGATATCTATTACATTTCTAGTTGTAATTGTCCAAACCCTTGATGAAATATTCTTGTATTCCCTTCAGATGTAGTCATGGATGCATGTTTTTAGTGCTTTATGTTGTATAGGTCCTGTAGTTTAACTGTCACAAACTTGAAATCGTGTTTCTCCAAACTTATTCTGCTCATTTTTCATGCCACGTAAGCTTAGTAAATAATTACATATTGGTAGGTCGGCATGATATTATTTATTAGCATAATAGCTTTTCCTTCTTTGTTCACAACATGCATGGCCTACCTAATGGCTGTGCCATTGTGGGGTAGATGGGTAATGCCCATTCAGATTAGGAATTTACATCTTCCAGCCTTGATAAAGTATGAATGTTTTTTAATTCTTATTTTAGGTCACAAACTACCTACAAGAAGTTGCACCTGAACTCTGCAATCGAGTTGATCTATATGAGAAAAGGACACCCATATTTGATGAATATAAAATTGAAAACGAGATTGACAATATCCTTTGCAAAAGGTATAATTTAATCCTTTCCATTCTTTTCTTAGGTTGCTTAAACCACAAGGCCACTTATTTTTTCTTTGTAATCTTTGGTGACCATTTTACTGGAGAACAAATTTCATCTACTAGAAATATATCATTGTGTAATAAGTAACTTCAGTATATTTGGACCTCTTTTCTTCATTACAAATGGCATATCATCAGAAAAAGGAATGGTTAGAGATATATAAGATAGCTCAGCTGATAATGGCTGCCACATCTAAGATAAACTTGCAGACAGTGATTGTGATGAAAATCAACAGTGTCGGTGATCTGGTTTAGCTCTCCCTCTCAATCTGGCTCTTCTGTTCACTTCAGCCGAATTGAGGACTTGAGGCTTTTAGAAGGTGGTGACAGAGTGACTGCCTACTGTGCTACTTGATAACTAAGATGGGGACAGATCATAAATGAAAGCCAGGGTGGATAATTGTAAAGGAGTACATGGGAACAAATCTAATATTTGGTTTAGAAAGGTCTAATATTTGGTTCTAGTTTGAACTCAATCTAAAGAATTTGGCTCCAAATCCCCCTTTTCCAATCAGGCCTTTATGGAGTTACCATCCATTCCTGATTTAATGTACAAACCAATTTTTAGATCTGTATTTTTATATATTTATAAATTTCAAACTTGGATTGATGTAGAAAGCTTTAATATCAGGTTTTAGTCTGAACTAAATCTTCAGTATTTGGCTCCAAATCCCCCCTTTTCCTGACAGCCAACCAACTTTTAAATCTACAAAGTTCTTACTAGACAAATATGTGATACAGTAACTCTGTGCAACACGTGGTAGCATGCTAGTCTCCACAAGGCTACTGCCAAATGAGGGATAAAGAATAAAGTTTCTATGATATCATCATCATCATATCCCAATGTTTCCGATGAAACTCCCATAAAAATGAGGTGGGGGGTCTGTGTACACAACCTTTTCCCTGAGATTAAAAATCACAGAGAGGTTGTTTCCATTTGATCCTTGGTGATACTAGAGAATTCTCTATAACTTTATGCAAAAGGAAGTATAGATAGTTTGATATGCCATTTTTCTTTAGCCCATAATAATCTAAAGCCAAAGAATAAAAGATCATTTGGCTCCATTTGATTAAAGCAGGCAACACTTCTATGATATTATATGATAGTTTTTTTTTTCTTATTTCAGGGTTCCTTTACAGAATGGAGGTTCTTTAGTTATAGAACAGACTGAAGCTCTGGTTTCAATTGATGTGAATGGTGGCCACAGTATGTTTGGTCAAGGGACATCGCAGGAGAAGGCTATTTTAGAAGTCAACCTTGAAGCTGCAAAGCAAGTATGTGTCATGTACCATTGTTGCTGGAAACTGGAATGTAGTAAATTTGCTCCCAAAGAGAACTCATCTATGTCATGAAGTTGTTATCACATTTTACTCCAATTCTTAGTCGTTTACTTTTTGACATTGCTTTAATTGCTAAGAGATTTTGCTCTATATTGTTCTATAATCTTGCACCACAAGTATGATACAAAAAGAATACCTAATTACCTGTTTGCTCCCTCTTGTACTGAGTAAATTTATGCTTCATGACTACAGATGATATATGGTTACCAAAAATACTTGGCACAGAGCAGTTCCAAGCAGCTGATTTTGTGCCTTTAGTCTAGAAAGGTCATTTGGTAGCTATAAATTATTGCTGCATTAGCCTTATATTGATATGGTGAAATCGTATGCTCATAGCACAGATATTTAAGCACTATCTTGGTTATGTAATCCGTAAGCCTAATCAGGATGACCTAATGAGTGGGATCCTTACACAAATGCAGCTATTTTGTTAAAATTTATATGGTGTAATATTAGGCTTTTGTGATTTTGTGAGTGTTTCGTATTGATCTAGTTCTATTGATATTTTTTTATGTAAGGCAAAATCCTCATTTTGCCACTTGGTGTGTCACTGACATGGGTCATTGGTCTACATGTCAGTGATACATGAGTGGCAAAATGAGGATTGCACATTTTTGACAATGGAAAATAAAGGAATCCTTTGGTTGGCTCACCCTTTGTCATGCATAGATCTTTGCCTGCTTTTCTTCTGAACCCAACTGAACATATTTTTTTTTTCCAATTAAACTTTGGGAATATGGACTGGCATGGGGTATATCAGCTTAGAAGACTATTTCAATGTTTCCATTCTTGAACTATTTAAAAGTCTTATGCCCCCATTTTACTAGATAACTTCTGCTTTCTTAACTGGAATATGAACCTTGATCTGGAAATTTCTCCTTTTTTTAACTGGAACAACGAGCCTTCTGTTAACAAGGCAGGAAATCCTGTATTGGTCGGGGATTCTAATACTATCCTAATACGATGAAGGACTCTAATAGCATCCTAATAGTATCTCTAACACCTTCAAGATAATCTTTCCTTTCTCAACTGGAATATTGAGACTTCATCAATCATCAGGATATTTCATAGCACTTTTCTCTCATAACGAACTTCCTTTGAACCAGCCCATAGAAAAATACTGTCTTGTACAATGGACATCATATCAGCAATTCTACTTGTGGTTTGTTGTGGCCAACAAACATGCATGCTCTAGATAGAGAAGGATGAAAAAAATGGTTTGGACAGACTGATGTTAAATCTTATGTATGGAGGATTAATAGAATTTTGAACTTGATTATTGATAAGGAAAAGGTTCTTCAATGCAGATTGCTCGTGAGTTGCGCTTGAGGGATATTGGTGGCATTATTGTGGTGGATTTTATTGACATGACAGATGATTGTAAGATATTAGCTTCTACTCTGATATAATTAGTCAATTTAGATATCCAGGATATGTGCATTTTTTTTTCAGATTGGTGCTCCAGTACGGTTGCATTAACCTTTTGTTGCTCCAAGCTCATCGACTTTGCCTAGAAATATGTATCGTATCCTAGTACTTATCCTGCAACATGATGTTTAAGTATTTACTAGAATGTAGTTTTATGTCAAAATCATTTTGTGACTTGTATCTTTGCACACTTACATGTGCCAGGTCACTTACCTAGCACATATAGTGATGTTTATTGATGTTGTGGTCTTACATTGTTCTGTAACATCATCCAACTATTAGATTTCATGTACTATAAATGCAGCCTTCTTATATTCTACACCAACGTAAAGCATTTTGTACTTTTGAGGCACAAGTGCATATCAGTATTCCTGTTCGTAATGTTAAGTGTAAAGGTATTGTAGTCTTTTGCCTTCTCTAGGGTTTCCCCTTTGTACTCAGATGTTTTTTTACAATGTGAAAATGTTTTCATTTTTACTTGTTATGATGCTGATAAATTGATGTTATAAAATTGACTGAAGTTTCATTTTGTAGACTGTCTCAATAAGAATACCTGATGTCTTATCTGGATATGTTGGATAATATTTCAACAAAAAATTGACTGAATTTCATTTTGTAGACCTTCTCAATAAGAATGGCTAGTATCTTATCTGGATGTTGTTCAGTTGTTTGCAACAATTTCGGAATGATTTGGCTTGAATTTTATACTATCAAATTTGGCTTATATGATGAATACACTTGGGTTTGAACTCTCAGAAGTCTTGAAATCTCAGGAGATTCATGTATATTCTTACTTAATGCTGTTACAGGTGATAGAGAACCTCAGTAGTAATTGTCCCACTAATAAAGTGTATCACATTCTTAGCAGACATTTTGGTCAATTTGTTATTCTTACTTTCGATTGTGATCTTGCTGCGTTTGACTCTGAGGCTTTCATGGTGATATCAAAATTTCGTGTATTTGAAATTGTTGCTTCCTGAAGATCATGTGTGTTTTCTTTCTTCTTTTTATCCTTGATCTAATCTATTTTTTTCTGCAGCAAACAAAAGATTAGTCTATGAAGAAATGAAGAAAGCAGTTGAAAAGGATCGATCAACAGTTGGTGTCTCAGAATTGTCGAAGCTAGGTTTGATGGAAATAACTAGAAAAAGGGTATGTGGATCACGTCTTCGACAGAAGTACATACTGTTGTATATTACTTACTGTAGGAACTACAACTTTATTTGAATTTGCGGGTACCCATCATTTAAGTGATTTTATTTGCAGGTTCGACCAAGTGTTACTTTCATGATAAGTGAGCCCTGTACATGTTGTCATGGTATTGGTCGTGTGGAAGCCCTTGATACGTCATTTTCAAAGATAGAACGAGAAATCTGTCGACGCCTTGTGAGCCCTATAAACTTATTATTTGTTTGTTTTCTTTCCTCCTTAAAATATTGCTTTCCTTGGTACAAAATACTATTTAAATGAATGTTCTGAAATGGACGAAGCTGAAAATTTGAACAGAATTTAAAATAAGAGCAATGATCCATGAAACTGAAACCACCTGTATTCTTTTATGCTGATACTATCACTTCCATTGAAATGAAGTGCATGTGCTTCTAGCCTCCAAATGCTACGATCATCATTGCTAACCATGATTCCAAGACATAAAACTTTTTAAAAGTCAATAGTAGTGTTTTAGTTGTATGTAATGAGAACCAATTTTCTTGCTAACTTTATTCAATAAACCAGGCTGCCTCTGGGAAAAAATCAGACCCCGAGAAAGCAAAATCGTGGCCAAGGTATGTGCTTAGAGTGGACCATGAGATGTGCGCTTATCTGACATCAGGCAAGAAGACAAAACTAGGGCTCCTTAGTAGCTCCCTTAAAGTGTGGATTTTGTTGAAGGTAAATTTTGCTTCCCCGCCCCCCTGCATTCTCATCATTGATCTTCAGCCGTGGTAATGGTCATTGAACTCACATGTTCAAATACAATAAATGTAGATTGCCAGAGGTTTTGCATACGGGGCATTTGAATTGCTACCATATTCTGATGAGAAGGAAACAAATGAACAGAAGGAAGGGTCACCAGTGTCACCTCCGAAGGAAGCAGGAAGACCCAAACTGTCTGTATTTCCTATAAAGAAGTGGATGAGCCGTGCAAAGCGAGCAAAGTGAATCTCTTCCAGATGATTTTTTCTTGGGAATATCAGATACTCGAATGCTCGCCTGACCAATGTTTTGCATAGATTTTTCTTTCGATTTTGTATTTGCAAGTCAGTGACACTGACGGTGAGGCTTTTAAGGGTGAAAAGAAGTAGCTGCGATATAGAAGAAGGAAACTAGATTTTCTAAGAGTTTATAGGCCTTGCGTCTGGGCAGAGCTTAGTTTCTTTTTATGTCCTAGTGTAATTTAACTTGAGATTTTGGCGATATTTTTTCATTTAGTTTTATTCACTGTTAAAATAGGAAATGAATTGTATCTGGTTGTCAGGTTGGAAAGAAAAAAATTCCTGCTGAACTTCACATGCTTCGCTCGGCCGGGACCAACTGACTGTTTCGGCAGCTATGGCCAGTTTGGCCTATGGCTTATAGGTTTTCAATCTTTTTTGGAACCAAGCCTATATGGTTTTTGAATCTTTTTTCTTGAATACATAAAAGTAATTCTTTAAAACTCTCAGAAACGACCGTTCTCAAAGCGTAGCATTTCGGTTCGAACATAGAAATCCTCCTAACCTTGAAGGAAATATTTGCTATCTTGTGAATTTTTTTTTATATACATAGCAATACTACAAACCAAACACTGCTAGTAGAGATTTTTTCTCCCCATTGAATTAGATTCCTCTTATTTCACCTTTGAATTGCATTTTTGCCCTTTCAAATAAGCCCTCAAACAAGCATGCAAGGAACAATCAATCTTGAGCAACCTAAATTCAAACTTCAAAGCTAGAAAATAGAAAACGCAGTAAAGATTACAGAAGAACATATACACTACGATTGAAAAGCAGCCAAAAGAACCCCAAAAAAAAACCCATATGGACCTCCTCGAAAAGCTCGAAAAAATTTCGTTTTCATCCGGGCATTGCCCACTTGAGCTATGCTCGAGCATTCAAATCACATTGCTACTTGCTAATGCCATCTCTTGTCGCGCCGCCTGCCATTGCCATTGCCATGCGAGAGCGCGCAGCTCAAGACGAGGACGACGCATATGCCACCGCGATCCCATGACGGCGCAGCTCCTGTCGCGCTCGCCGGCGAGCGACCCCGTGGCGGCGCTCCCCGACAAGGCCGGCTTCCCCGCGCACGTGCGACCCCCGTTGATCTCCGTGCGCGTGCGGCATCGATCGGGTGGGGGAGATCGAGGAGCACGCTCCCACAGGCTATGGGCCATGGCGAAAAAATTAACTATTTACCACTCTCAATATTTGTTTTCGCTAAGTATGACACTCTGTGTGTATTACACGTGAGACCATATATGTATATAACAGTGGACCAGAGTGACATTTAAAAAAAAACCAAGGTTAAGAGTGTCAAATCGTCAAATCCCTCGGCCATGGCTGCCGCCACTCTGCTTCAAGACAAGGCAAACCCTCACAGTTCGTCTTTGCGTCACGTGCGTGCGTTAATGCCTTGAGCCTTTCTTAAAAAAAAATTTCAAGTCTCTCTTCACTCTGTCCACTTGAGCGTTAAGCTTTTTATTTTTCTTGTACAGCATGGTTAGTGTTGCAAATACCGAAGAAGGTAGCAGCGTTACATTTGAGCAACAAAATATATCAACTTCATCATTGCAATAAAATAGAAATATTTGCACTGGGGCAAGAAGGCTTGCCAAGTATTAGAAATTGAAAGACACCGAAGCAATAAAGTAGATCAAAATTCAAAGGAACAAGAGACGTATACTTGTCGACGATTGAGAAACGGGTTCTCCATTGCTTATTTCAATGCTGAAACCAAATGCTCTTTTTTTTCTCATGGATTAAACTCCCGCAATACCGAGAATTGTACAAGAAAAATACTAGAAATAAAGGGAAAACCAGGATTTTTTTAGCCTGGTTCGGACTTCTCAGCTTGAAATAATGATCCTACTCTAGCATATTGATTTCAACAAGGGTATGATTGCAATGTAGCTATGGGTAGTGCTATTGCCTCAATGCCTGGCAGATAAGATTCCATGATCTCTCCTAAACCCTTAGGGTATTTATAGAGAAACACGGTAATTTTTACCCTGGTTCGGACTTCTTAGCTTGAAATAATAATCCTACTCTAGCATATTGATTTCAAAGAGGGTATGATTGCAATGTAGCTATGGGTAGCGCTATCGCCTCAATGCCTGGCAGATGAGATTCCATGATATCCCCTCGATACCCTTGGGGTATTTATATTACTATCATGGTACCCTTATCTTCTACCTGTAACCTCCCTTAGGCATCAAGGAAGTCACTGATACATATGGAATTCTATCTCTATAAAGATATAAGACATATTTGACACTACAACGTCGGTGGAGTAAATCCCAAATATTCTAGGAAGCTTTCCCAATTTTATCTCCTAAAGCCTGGCTTGCGAACGACACTGTCCCAAGCTCGCTCCCTGCTCGCTAAGCTCGATCCATCTTGACGATCCGTGGTCTGTTCATTGTAACTAGCTATGAGCTTGCATGCTCGTGGTTAGACCTCGCGCCTTGTACCCTTGCGCCTCGAGGTAAGGGGTACTACACAACCTCCTTCCTATAATATCATTGTTAATGGATAATGTAAAATATAAATGATATTTTATTCAATCCCTGTCAAAATTTAGAGTGGAAAACCCTTTCGGAAAAAACTACAGGCACCGGCTGATAAAACTTCACTATTTTCTAGAGAGTTACAAATGCATGATACTACAATGTGTTTAGCTTCCAATGTGTCAAAAATTGTCTCTGCATCGACAGCGTCGTGTTACTCAGTTGTTAATTATTCGAACTCAAAGTCTCTGTGAAGAAGGGTTTGGTTCTCCATAATCAACCAAATAAACTCGATAGCGGCTCGATTATTCGCATAGACAGAAACAATCCGATGAACACCAATCCGAACTTTTGATAGTGCGATGACTATCCTACCAGTGCAGTCTCTCATCCAACACTGAGACCGGTAAAATATAGGAAACATTCTTAGCTCTATGCTAGCCATACTTTCGTCTTGCGCATCTTTTTCTTGATGACGTTCCACACATGATGGTGTCTCCATCTTAACAACCTTGACTTGATGATTTATCTATCTCGTCAATCTTGACTAGATCATCCACCCGATAATCCTCTCGTCCTATGACCCCGACTTGATCATTAACTTTTGATAACGTCCTATCTTGTTGACCTTGGTTAGGTTGTCATCAATTGACATCGCTTAGTCATCATTCACCTTTTTTATGGAGTCGTCATTCATCTTCACGGGACCTAATTATCTTCGTACCACTCGTGAAAGACATTATTCCCAAAAGCTCAATAGATATGAATAGATTTCATGTTCATGAACAACTAAGCACCATATGTGTTTCACACTAAATATCATCAACCATAAAAACTACAATCCCATGACAATGCCTAAAGGTATTTAAGTTATATTCCAAGGAAAAGCATTTTAATCTTCTATCTTCACATGATGTACACATGAATAATATATAAAGAATACATATCCATTTGAGCTTCCATGTTGTTCCAGAGTCTAACCTAAGGACGTTAGAGAAATCCTAGTCAACAAAGAAAAAGATAAATGGTGACTACGTCGTAGATCCACCAGCTATGTTCGCTGCCGCTGACTTGCGGGCGATCGATGGTCAATGGTGGAGGCAGCGAAGCCTCGAATATAGCAGTGATAGTGGATTTCATCGGTTGCTCGTCAAAAGGCTACATTTGTGGAGCTTTTGACGCTATTACCAGGTGTGTGTGGTGTCTCGGAGGCGGATCAAAGAGTGTGGCGACAACGTTGACCTTCCCCATGCTATTTTCTTATGCTTTCAATTTCTTGCCGTGAATTATGTGAGTAGGATCAGATCCAGTAGGTGGAAGCAACAAAAACCAGATGCTCAAATACTTTAGTTTCTACCGTGATTTGTAAGTAGGCCAGTGGACAAACGACTTTGGAGTGGCCATACTTTTCGTAGCAGCATAGGATTAGTTTTTCCATAGAATTAGTCTTTTTTTCTATTGTTTATACGGCTAAGACACTGTTCAGCCACTGTTCATATCTTCCATTCACTATACATCGATATTTTTTCTGCTATTTTATTTTATATAGTTTACAGCGTATTAAGTTAGGATCCATCGAAGATCTCTTATTGCAACCAGATTATTCCACAGTGGAGGCACTTACTTCACCGCAATTTGCTCCTGTCCGATCCCCCTCTCCACTGTTCTTGACAGCAAGTTCGTCCTACTGTACGCTGCACGGTGCTAGCGGTTGCTCGTTTTGACAGATCAAGAGGGTGCTGAATTTCAGCTCAACAACCAGAATTCGCTAGCTAGTAGGAGCAATTAACTCCCGCGTATGGGGTTTAATCCGAAACCACATGCACCGCCACTTAATTAATTGGCCGTACGTGCTTTGCTCCATGCTGCATGTTCTCCTCTCCATGGAGAGCAATCACTGGTGAACAGTTAACAGTACAGCTCGATCGATCTGACAAAGACGCGAGCTTCAATCTTTAATTCCATCGAGATTTGAAAAGAATTCGTCTAGCTGGATGGCGAGGCCCGTTGATGTCCAAAGGAGGAAGGCCTACCCTACTAAAGGCGGTCCTCTCCGCGCTCCCAACTTACGTCATGTCCGTCATCAAGTTGCCTTCCTTAGTCATCAAGATAATCGATTCCATAGAAGGAACTGGCTGTGGAAAGGCTCCGCCTCCTTCAATGGTGGGGCTAGAGTGAGCTGGAGAACGGTCTGCTCCCCATCCTCCCTTGGGGGCCTTGGGGTCTTTGACCTTTCCTGCTTTTCCAGTGCTCTCAGACTGCGTTGGCTCTGGCTTGGCAGATGTTCCCCCAGCGCTGCCTGGACAGCGCACCCTTTTGCCGCCTCCAAGGCCGACTTCACTCTGCTGAGGGCAGGATCCTCTGCCATCCTACGCAATGGTTCCACCCTTTCCTTCTGGGAGGACCACTGGCTCTGGCTGTGCTCCGAGGCACCTGGCTTCATCGCTTTTCAAGGTAGCAACAAGGAAAAATAGGTCGGTGCTCGATGCAACCACTTCAAACAACTGGATCGCTGATTTGCGGCGCAACCTAACCCGCATTTGATCCCCGAGCTAATCTCGCTCATTCATCGGATCGCCCAAGTGCAGCTGGTTCCTGGTGAGCCAAACCAACTGCCCTGGCGCTTCACCGCGGATGGGACTTTCTCCGTCAAATTGGCCTACTTGATCCAATTCATAGGTCGTGTGACACGATCGGCCTTGCAGCAGGTCTGGAGGCTTTGGGTGCTCTCCAAGTGTAAATTCTTCCTCTGGACACTCCTGCACAAGCGGATCATGACTGCTGACGCCTTCATGCGCCGCCAGTTGCCGAACGAGTACTTCTGCCCTCTCTGCAGGCGTAACCTTGAAACACTGGAACATTTGTTCCTGTAGTGCGGCTTCAGCTTCTTCGTCTGGGCCCAGCTGGCCAACATGCTCAATGCACCGTAGCTAAACCCATCTGAGTGGCCAATGACTACCTGCTTCACTAACTGGTGGACAAGCGTCATCATTCAGGAAGGACCACCTCGCGGAGTCCTCTCAATAGTCTCCACCACAGTTTGGCATCTTTGGCTGGAGCGAAACAACCGTATCTTCCGGCGAAGCGACAAACCTTCAAGGGCCTTTCTTCACTTTTTGTTTGACGACCTGCGCCTCTGGGAAGCTGCTGGAGTCCCTTTTGTAATTAGTTAATTCTTTTTCTTTGGCCCACGGGGGAGGGGCCTTTATCCCTCCCCACCCTGCAATTTTTCTCTTTTTGATCAATACAAGGTAGCTCTCCTGCCATTTGCTTAAAAAAAAAAAGATTTGAAAAGAATCTTGCTTGTTTTTATGATTTTTTCCCCTTCTGAATTGGTTCAATTCAATCTTTCTTTCCCAGTGGAATGTACAGGGATGGATTTGGTTTGAATTTGATCCGTCAGCTCGCGTTGAAAGACGAGCAGTCGTCCCTGACCTCGCCGGCGTCGCCGGTGATGGCGCCGATGGCGCCCATCTTCACCAGCGCGGCGACCATGTCCGGCACGAAGCGGGGAGCCGCGGCGCCGAGGTAGGAGGTGAGGAGAGCGCGGGTGGCGTTGGCGGCGTCGAGCGCGGCGTCGGAGGCGATGACGGCGAGGCCCGACCGGATGTTGCGGAGGATGGAGGCGTCGAAGTCGCCGTCGCTGCCGCGGTCAAGCGGCACGCGCGTGTTGAAGTCGCCGGGCGCGCACCGCGCCTTGAGCTCCGCCAGGAACGCCGCCGGGATCGCCGGGTCCGACCCCGCGCCGCCGCCGGCCAGTGGGTAGCCGTACAGCCGGTCCTTCACGAAGAAGCACGCCGTCGTGCCGATGGTGTGCGCCGCTGCACGCCGATGGATATCAATCGTGAAGCAGCCGAGCTATATATACGACCATGCATGGATCTGTACTTCTGTCCATCATTATGAATTTATGATCCAGAGATTGTAAATGGGATGGTTTGTTTTAGGCTTTTAGCCTTATAGTTATAGGAGGCAACGTTAATTGTGCATTTGCACTGGGCTGCAGGCTTCTGCTGCTGGGCTGCTGCAGTGCTGCCTGAGTGGCTGCTGGTCGGCCGGCACAGCTGGTCGCTGGCTGCTAGCTGGCTAGCTGCTACCTGCTGCTGCACTACTGTGCTGGGCGCTGGGCTGCTGGTCGGCCGGCCCGCCGAGCCCACGGGCTGGCTCGCGAGCCAACATTGGCCCGGGCCGAGCCAGCATTCACAGCTCGGTCGACGGGCGAGCCGAGCTAGGCCCGGCCCGTCCAAATGCGAGCCTGAGCGGGCCGAGCCCGAGCCCGGCCCGGCCCGGCCCGGCTCGTTTCCACCCCTAGAAGGAACTGGCTGTGGAAAGGCTCCGCCTCCTTCAGTGGTGGGGCTAGAGTGAGCTGGAGAACGGTCTGCTCCTCATCCTTCCTTAGGGGCCTTGGGGCCTTGGACCTTTCCCGCTTTTCCAATGCTCACAGACTGCGTTGGCTCTGGCTTAGCAAATGTTCCCCTAGCGCTGCCTGGACAGCGCACCCTTTCGCAGCCTCCAAGGCCGACTTCGCTCTGCTGAGGGCAGGATCCTCTGCCATCCTGCGCAATGGTTCCACCCTTTCCTTCTAGGAGGACCACTGGCTCTCTGGCTGTGTTCCGAGGCACCTGGCTCCATCGCTTTTCAAGGCAACAACAAGGAAAAATAGGTCGGTGCTCGTTGCAACCACTTCAAACAACTAGATCGCTGATTTGCTGCGCAACCTTACCCCACATTTGATCCCCGAGCTAATCTCGCTCATTCATCGGATCGCCCAAGTGCAGCTGGTTCCTGGTGAGCCAGACCAACTGCCTTGGCGCTTCACCGCAGACGGGACCTTCTCCGTCAAATCGGCCTACTTGATCCAATTCATAGGTCGTGTGGCACGACCGGCCTTGCAGCAGGTCTGGAGGCTTTGGGCGCCTCCAAGTGCAAATTCTTCCTCTGGACACTCCTGCACAAGCGGATCATGACTGCTGATGCCTTAATGCGTCGCCAGCTGCCGAACGAGTACTTCCGCCCTCTCTGCAGGCGTAACCTTAAAACACTGGAACATCTGTTCCGGCAGTGCGGCTTCAGCTCCTTCATCTGGGCCCAGCTGGCCAACATGCTCAATGCACCGCAGCTAAACCCGTCCGAGTGGCCAATGACTACCTGCTTCACTGACTGGTGGACAAGCGTCATCATTCAGGAAGGACCACCTCGCGGAGTCCTCTCAGTAGTCTCCGCCACAGTTTGGCATCTTTGGCTATAGCGAAACAACCGTATCTTCCGGTGAAGCGACGAACCTTCAGCGGCCTTTCTCCGCTTTTTGTTTGACGACTTGCGCCTCTGGGAGGCTGCGGGAGCCCTTTTTGTAATTAGTTAGTTCTTTTTTTTGGCCCACAGGGGGAGGGGTCTTTATCTCTCCCCACCCTACAATTCTTCTCTTTTTGATTAATACAAGGCAGCTCTCCTTTCATTTGCTTAAAAAAAAATAAGAGAGATTTGAAAAGAATCTTGGTTGTTTTTATGAATTTTTTTCTTCTGGATTGGTTCAATTCAATCTTTCTTTCCCAGTGGAATGTACAGGGATGGATTTGGTTTGAATTTGATCCGTCAGCTCGCGTTGAAAGACGAGCAGTCGTCCCTGACCTCGCCGGCGTCGCCGGTGATGGCGCCGATGGCGCCCATCTTCACCAGCGCGGCGACCATGTCCGGCACGAAGCGGGGCGCCGCGGCGCCGAGGTAGGAGGTGAGGAGCGCGCGGGTGGCGTTGGCGGCGTCGAGCGCGGCGTCGGAGGCGATGACGGCGAGGCCCGACCGGATGTTGCGGAGGATGGAGGCGTCGAAGTCGCCGTCGCTTCCGCGGTCAAGCGGCACGCGCGTGTTGAAGTCGCCGGGCGCGCACCGCGCCTTGAGCTCCGCCAGGAACGCCGCCGGGATCGCCGGGTCCGACCCCGCGCCGCCGCCGGCCAGTGGGTAGCCGTATAGCCGGTCCTTCACGAAGAAGCACGCCGTCGTGCCGATGGTGTGCGCCGCTGCACGCCGATGGATATCAATCGTGAAGCAGCCGAGCTATATACACGACCATGCATGGGCGATCATGGCGAGTGCGTACCTGTGAGGAGGACGAGGTCGCGGTCGTCGAGGCCGCCGGCGGCGAACTTGGAGCGGAGGACGGCGATGGGGTCGCTGACGTCCGGGAGCACGTCGGCGTCGCGGAGGTTGGACGCCAGCCCGTCTCGCCGCCCCGTCGGCACGTCGAACGACGGGCCGTTCGTCTGGCATCGCGTGCATTAGACAATGGCACTGCGCATTTGTGGCCTGGCCGGCGTGGTGAGGTGATCACGAAGTTACCATGGCGACGGCGTCGCGGGCGGCGAGGGCGATGATGTCGGCGCAGGAGACGACGCCGGGGCACTGCGACTCGAGCTCCGCCTTGGCGGCGTCCACGACGGCCTGCCCGCGCAGGCCCTGGTGCTTGTTGTGGTTCACCTCCGCGTCGTTGCTCGCCTTCGTTATCAGCACCGACGCGTCGCACCCCTGCGCGCACTCGCCGCCGGAGCAAACACGCCGTCAATGCTCTCGAACAGCGACGACGAGCTCACTCACGCATGCACGCACGTACATACCCTGACGAAGCAGTCGTGGAACTGGAGGCGGAGGAGGGCGGCGAGGATGGTGGGGTCGGAGGCGGCGGCGTCCTGGACGGCGGCGGTGACGATGTCCTCGGTGTCGGGGCAGGAGTCGGCGTAGAACCCCACCTGGAGCTGGGCGCGGGAGACGCCGGCCATCTCAAGGAGCAGCAAGAACGCCACCGTCAGCGCCGCCGCCGCTGTGCCCACCAGAGGCATGGTGTTTGCCATCTCCGGTCGACGTCGGAGTCGGACGCGCCGCAGCAAGCACAAGATAGAGCAAGTGATGGCACTTGCGTAAACGAGGACAGGGTTTTATTTATGTGGATTTCCTAGGGAAAATACAATGAATGACACCCAATTCGGCTGCCTGGAGCAATATGACATTAAATTGGATAGCCTTGACATGTATGACACCGTGCACACGAATTTCTCCCACCAATGACATTCCGGTCATTTTTTATCCTTTTTCCATCTTTTTCTCTATTTTCCCATTCTTTTTTGCATTTTCTCCCTCCTCCAAACACCGTGGACCCACATGTCAGCCTCCAACACATGAAATTTATATCGAACGCAAACAAAACTTAAATTCAAAATTCAAACCGAAAATTCAAATTCAAAACTCAAACCGAAAACTCAAATTCAAAATTCAAACCAAAAAATCAAAATTCAAACCGAAAACTCCAATTTGAAATTCAAACTAAAAATTCAAACCGAAAAATCAAATTCAAAATTCAAACTCAAAACGTGTACAGTCCAATTTGAGTTTGAATTTAAGTTTTGTTTGCGTTCGATATAAATTTCATGTGTTTGAGGCTGACATGTGGGTCCATGGTGTTTGGAGGAGAGAGAAAATGCAAAAAAGAATGGGAAAATAGAGAAAAAGATGGAAAAAGGATAAAAAAGACCGGAATGTCACTGGTGGGACAAATTCGTGTGCACGGTGTCATACATGTCAAGGCTATCCAATTTAATGTCATATTACTCCATGCAGACGAATTGGGTGTCATTCATCGTATTTTCCCGATTTCCTATGGGGCGACTGTTTTTAAGTTTTTAAACGGTCGGCTGCTTTTTCCAAGTTTATTTACACTATTTTTTTATTTAGTTTGACAGTAGAAATTTAGTTTTTTCATATTAGAAAAAATTAAACTAACAATAATTATTTAAAATTTTAATGGATTGACTGGTTTGTGGCCGGATCCGGTACAAGATGCTTGAGGATGGTTCGGTGGCCATCATTTCGACGGCTCATCGTCGATGGCCCTTCTTGGCGGACCCCTCATGTTGCTCTGCCTCGAGCTCCTCCTGAGTGCTTTGGCCAGCACCTGAGGTGGTGCAATGTCGTTTCAAGTAGGTGCTTCAACGATACGGTGGTCTTTCCATCAGTGTAGTGCCTACATCCAGCGGTTGCCTGGGTTTGGTGGAAGGCGGACGGCGTTGTTGTGGTTGTTGACGGGTCGCACCTTGGAGGAGGTAGCCCCGATGGTTTGGTCTCCCTTCTTGGCTCCCCTACCCTCTCGCGAGAATCGTGTGGCATCAGGGACACCATGTGTGTGGCAATCTTGGCGGCCTATTTGGAGTTGGCAGTGATGGCGGTGGCCAACGGCTTTAGTCTTCATATCGATGCTATGTTACCCGATCGTGTGTTTTTGAGGCGAGGGTGTGTTGGGCGAAGCCCTACCCAATTTTTGGATGGGTGTTGTTTTCCCCCTTGCCGGCACCGTCTTAGGGGTTCCATTGTCTTCGAGTGAACACCCAGTTGTGGACGTGTGACGACGACGACTTCATCGTTGCTTCCTTATGAAGGCGTCGTTGTGGTCCTCTTATGCTATTGGTGTTACTCTAGAGTGTCTCTACTTGGTAGTTGAGTCGTTGTTGCTTTTGCGGTGGGTTCTCTGATCATGTAGTCAGATAACCACCCATTTGTGTTATTGTTGTAGTCACCTGTTGGAAAGGTGATCAACTTTAGATCGGGGGTGGCATGCGTGTGGGTCAAC
The DNA here is from genome assembly GCA_005191435.1 of Raddia distichophylla. Taxonomy (NCBI): domain Eukaryota; kingdom Viridiplantae; phylum Streptophyta; class Magnoliopsida; order Poales; family Poaceae; genus Raddia; species Raddia distichophylla. The sequence goes on from SPJY01022970.1 coordinate 249,797, forward strand.
TTTAGGCTAAGGCGGTATATGTGGTGGTAGCGTTTGCGCTGAGTGAGCTTTGGTGCTTTGTGCGAGGTTGTTCTTTTCCTTTTTTCTGTATTTCACTCCTTCAATGAATGACAATGCATGTGTCCCTGATTAAAAAATATAACCATGTAACCCAACCAATAGAACAATATTAGATAAACAGGTTGCAAACATGAAAGCTAGGTTAATACAAGGTACACTCTCCGTTCTAAAATATAGGCATATAAGTTTTTGACGTGGTATATAACGTAAAAATTGGACCATTAGTTTCTTTCACAATATACTATCAATAATTTTAAATTTAACATTATATGAATACGAATCCAACTACATCACATGTATAACACTAAACATAATTGTTTTTAGATTAATTATTTAGTTAAAAGTTATAAACATTAATTTTTTTCAAATACATGCACGCCTTATATTTTGTAACGGAGGAAGTAATTGGTTAGCCGAATCCTAACTAAAACATACTCTAAATTTTAATTTGCGTTTAAGAAGAGGCTTATTTGGTTGGAAGCCAACACACATGCCAAAATTTACCGCATACTCTTTCCTAATTTAAACATCGCTAAAATGCACTCCCTCCGGTCACGAAAAGAAGCCGCCGTTGACTTTTAGATACATCTTTGACCATTCGTCTTATTAAAAAAAGTTATGTAAATATCATTTATTTTGTTGTGATTTAGTTTATTATTAAATATATTTTAAGTATGACTTATATTTTTATATATTTATAAAAAAATGAATAAGACAAATGGTCAAAGATGTGTACAAAAGTTAACGGTGACTTCTTTTTTGTGACCGAAGGAAGTACCATTTTTATAGTTAAAAGCATGTATGTCTTCTACGATGCGAGGCATACATTCCATCTCAACAGCAATGTATAGGTACGCATGTGTGTGGTAAGGTTGTTAGATGGATATGGACTTATCGAGGCTAGCTTGTTATTGCAAAGAAGAGTACTGCGAATTTAAGTGAGGAGGTTGATGGGCTCTTAATCTGTCACTCAAAAAAGATGCAAGGTCGAAATTATTAGCTAGGAGCATGGTTCCAAAAATCGTTTTAAGGGCTAAATATATCCTACGAGCGAGAGGTTTTAAACCAAAATTAGTGCTTCGTAATTTTAGTCGAGCGGAGAGAACTGAAAATGGAAACCATTAGGATTTTTGAGAAATTGAACTGAAAATTAAGGTCGGGAATCGTTTGGAAACGACAAGAAATAGAATAGGAGGTGGCAAACGAAAAACTACCACGTTGTTCAAAAAAAGGATACAAGCTAAGTACTGGAAGCTCTACTAGACTACTAGTTTACTTTGTAAAGGCCCAAGCAGATATTAGCAGATTTCATCAAAAAGCGCATGAAAAAAGCATTCATGTTTTCAAACTGTTTATAATCATTAATACTGTTTTGCGAAATTTTGGTGATTTTGCGAAATTTTGGTGATTTTTACTCAGTTTTAAATTTTAATTTTAAAAATATAAATTTGGCGAGGCCTCAAATTTTGGGGAATCAATCTTGGCATCTTGCCACCAAACGATTTAAAACTTTCCCGCAGGATTTGCATCCCTGGCTAGGAGTTGGAGAGACCCGTTTATTTGACATGCATATGATCTGGCTGTCCATTGCTACAATTACTTGCACCCCTCTTTGTACCATATAATAATATTTCTGTGCATGAGACTTCTCATAGCTGGCCTGGTAGGCGTCGGTTTTCAAGTTGACATCTTTAATTAGGTCAGTGCAATGTAAATATGAAACCAGGTACGCTATTAATTTTTTTGACGTCTTTTTGTACAAAAAAGAGTCGGTGCATGCTATTTATATTCTTTGTAGGACGTGGTGAGAGTAGCATATTCTGAACTCTCACGTCTGGAGACTGGAGCGGTTTGATTGCTGAATGCATGGTGGTTTTAATGTGTCAAGATATTTCTGGTAAAGCTGCCTTCTGTATATCCTACAATCACAATAATTTCAGTACTGTGTGCTGAAGTTTGAAGAGAAGCCGCATATGATTTTAATGTTGAGATCTATAGTTCAAATGCTATACATATTCTGGTAGCTGAGGAATGAGTGCCTATATTCGAGGGATTGCTCGTCGTCTTCAGAGATTTTTTTTTCATGGCCATATGCATATCTTAATTAGGTTGTTCTTCTGTACCCTCTATTCCAATTGCTAGACGATGTAAAACTGCAATACCTGTATACTGCAATACCTGTATGACTGTCCAAACGTCTCTAACTTTGTTGAAGTAATATATCTTCCATGAACAACAATCCCAATCATGGTTTGTAGTTCTTGACAAATGATTATTCAGCATTTAATTTCTGTCCATTAATCCTGTCTCTTTTTTTCCTCCTTTCGAAGAGAAAGCAGCAATGAAGGATATGAAAACGCAAAGGGATGGGACTATGAAAACTTGAATAATAACGAGGACCAGCTGCTTCGGTTAAACACCCCCCCCCCCCCCCCCAAAAAAAAAAAAACACCCTCAACTCCAAGACCGGCTATTTGACACCCCTGAAATCTAAAAACCAGCTACATTACACCACCTCGCCAACTAAAAGCGGTTTCACTGACATGGCAGGCTGGCAGCTGACGTCGCATGAAAAAAAATAGGATCAATTAGATCTGCGCCACTGCTCACTTTCGCATTGAGAGAACTACCATTGCTCATTAATGTGTGCGAAAAATGTCATTGCTCAGTCAAAAGAATTGGATCCATGCGATTTTGTGCATCCAGCATTTTTCCAACTAGGACACGGATTTGACATTTTCTTGACCATTTTACCCATCTCTTTCTCCTTCCGCACTCTCTAGTTCCTCTCTAGCTCGCCTGAGCACCATGATACTCTGTCATTGCTACCGTCACCACTAATCTCCCTACAGACAATCAAACGGTTGTCCGAAAGGCAGCCACTAAACTTTTTAAACAAGTGAAACAATTATGCGAGATTTCCTTGTTTTGCCGTAATTGTGAATGCTTTTCTCATTTCACTATAGGAATCTCTACTAATCCCGAGAGCTTAAAACCCTTGCTACAAAGGCAGCAACCCTCGCGATTAACTAATCACGAGGGCTAACCCTCGCGAAAAGGTGCTCGCATTTGCTCCCCCGCAAATAACAAAGTAACACAAGGGCTAGGCCCTCGCGAATAAGTAAACGCGAGGGCCACCAACCAGCCCTCGCGTATACTTGCCGTGGCGGCTTTATGACGAGGGTTGAACAGCCCTCGCGTCAATCTATGGGCCCCGTATGGCGCGGGCGTGGGACGGGAATGGCGGCCCCTTACTCGCGAGGGCTACGTAGCCTTTGCGAATAATTGGTCCACTGTTTTATCGCGAGGGCTACGTAGCCCTCACGAATAATTGGCCCTAGGTGCATTTTTTGCGAGGGCCTTTGCGGCCCTCGGGATATAGTTAATTCAGAAAAAAATGAAATTCCAATTTCCACAATTTTACAAAACAGAAAACACACACACACATATCCAGATTCAGTTCCACATCGCACATTCATATAACACATCCAATATATCACATCGCACATATATATCGCACAAACACGTCGTTCCATATCGCACAATTACTTAACATATACATCCACATCGACATACATACACATTCACATTCATCCATCCATCCATTCGTCACGGGGCTCTATCTGGGTCAGGGAAGATCGAAGGAGTACCATCAGTTGGAGGGAAGGTCGAAGGAGCGCTGTCCGAAGCAGGGAAGAACGAAGGGGTGGTAGTTAGTAGGTTTAGAAACCCATCAGTCCCTGCTTCCGCCCACTCGCGCTGAGCCTCCTGGTCGATTCCACGAGGCTGACTTGAAGGAGCAGAGCCCTGCAATGACTTAGAATATGACCTACGCTTTACCTAAGTTTTATTCCCGAGGGCTCAATAGCCCTCGCGAACATTAAAAAGCTAGGGCTAGCTGCGCGACCCTCGTGTAAACAGCACAATATACACCAGGGCCATATTGACCCTCGTGTATAGTCCATATATCCGACGGTTTTCTTCTAAACCCTCACTACTAATAAATTTTCTCCTATTATCCCAACTTTCAAATATTTTAAAATAATCCCAAATATTATTTTAAAATTACTTTGAGGCACTAGGAATCAATTATGTAACATTCTTGGCCATGCACAAAAAAATTTTTAAAAAAAATCGGAGATCTGTAATATTGTACTTTTTATAACTCGCTACATCTATTTATCGATACAGTGAGTATATGAGTAAACATTTTGAAATTTCCACATTTCATCATATATCATACATTATTCATATATTAAGTATATAATCGCGATTCCACATTACACACTAATACACATTACACACAAATTAGTATTTGTATCCTCCGTTGAATGAAGATGACTCCGACGTTTCTCTCGGAGACGAACTCCGCAAAATAGGCTTCACGTACGATAACCGGGCGACGCCTCATCGTCGTAGGAGATGACGATAACGTCTGGTCACCCTCGTATCGCGATTGCTGCAGTCTAGTCGGTAAGAAAATTGGCGTCACACTTGTGCTAAAATGTGGCAAGAAAATGATTCTATGACATGTGGGGTTGGAGGATAAGATTGTGTCTTACCGTGGATTACACTCGCGAGGGCTCACTGTGGGCCCTCACGAGCATTTGCTTTTCCAGTCTTACTCGTGAGGGGCCTTAATGTAAGCCCTTGGTAAAAACACCCACGTGCCCACAAGTTGCGGGGTCGAGCAATTATTGGGGTCATTAGTGACGAGGGCTAAAAGTTAACCCTCGTGAGTAGGTGGCGGCCACCATTTGTTGGGAGGGCCGTCTTGTAGCCCTCGTTAGTGTATAGTTTAGTACGAGGGATACAAGAAACCCTCGTGTGTTTCCGTATAACACGAGGGCTGTATTTCTGCCTCGCGTTTATTTTCTGGCCCTCGCGATTTCAGGAAATTCCAGTAGTGTTTGTCATTATGAGTAAATTTCTTATTTGGCATTAAGAGTTAGCTCCTTTTTTATGAGACATCAAATTCAACTTCTCTCGCATGACACTTTCTCCAAAAACTTCATTATCTTAATGTCACTCCCGTCTGAGTGTCGTTAATAAGGCATATTGACTTGTTAGGTTTTTGCGAAAAAGGCAGTTGTACTCTTTACTTAGGTGGATCGACTCATTATCGTATGTGGGGATCGTTAGCTAGAACAGTCTTTATTGGCAACATTAGGTAACCCATGGCTAGAAAGGGAGGCAACAAGAGATAGAGCTCCCCAAGTGTTGGACGCCAGAATCATGTCAATTGGCAGCGATGGGTGCCCGAGAAAGACGACTAGGGATAGGAGATCCAATGAAAGGCTCGCCTTGAGTGCTTTCTCTATTACTTTCTCCTTTAAATTAAGCAAGGCCTGACAACACTACCAATAAGTCCCTAAAAGATAGAGCCCTCATGACAGTCAATGATATTAAAACCCATAATTTACCTAGTTTGTCTACAAGAGTGGTCGCACTAGATAACGGTGGTGATAATTTGGAAGTGATTATTATGGTGTCTTCATAAGGCTTTTTTGTTCCAAATGGGGTGGCACCTCTATGTCTACATTGTTGTGACGGCTCACAGGGGAGATGCTCCTGCCCACATATCACGCTGGTTCCGAATGTGCCAAAGACGACATCTCTCGTGTTAGCGTCGGACTGGTAGCAACAATATCTCAAAGAAGTAATGCGCTAACAACGATTACGATTAACTTGACTGTCCAAACGTCTCCAACTTTGTTGAAGTAATCTTCCATGAACAACAATCCCAATCATGGTTTGTAGTTCTTGAAAAATGACTATTCAGCATTTAATTTCTGTCCATTAATCCTGTCTCTTTTTTTCCTCCTTTCGAAGAGAAAGCAGCAATGAAGGATATGAAAACGCAAAGGGATGGGACTATGAAAACTTGAATAATAACGAGGACCAGCTGCTTCGGTTAATACACCCCCCCCCCCCCCCCCCCCCACCCACCAAAAAAAAAAAAAAAAAAAAAATAT